>FIZR01019004.1:0-49828 GCA_900060175.1 Ferrisia virgata | reverse complement strand
CAAGACCATATGTGAACATGAACTTTTTTGTTTGTTTTTACCAGTCCTACCAACTGGTGAAATATTCTTAAAACTTGTGGGAACACCCTGTATATATGTTGAATATGTTGGTAGCTAGGTACGTCTACGTACTTTCGTCCTTTTTTTTTACGTACCTCTCTACCTGCTACCTACATATACGTACAATGGCGATGTACCTAGCTACCTACCTACCTACCTACCTACCGTTATGGCTTACATTATTGTGTATTCTGACACTTTAACGCATTCGCCAAAATGGTATTGCTTTTCCGGTAATTTTCAAATGTTAATCGGGTTACACCTGTTTTTTTATTCATTAACTACCCTCCGTACGCAGCAACGACCCGAATAAAGATTAAAAAACCACCCGAATCGAATAGCTGCATAGGTGGTACTATAGGTAGGTAGGTAGGTACTTTTTTTTTCTTATCCTCTCTCGCCTTCGGCCATCGTACTCCCAGATGAACTTTTATAACAATGCGCACGGTTAAAGCAACAAGCGAAAGATTCAAGAACAACGCGTCATTCTGCCCCCTTCACTCTATCGCGAACAATAAAATTTAATTATTTATCGTCTATATTTATACTACGGCAGCGATGTTGAGTGAAAAATTGCGTACGTACGCTTACTACGTACCTAGGTCGATGGTGGCTATGTACGCAAGTATACAGCACTCGTACATATAAAAGAGAAACAGACTGCGACAGAGAAAGTAAAAAAAAAAAAAAAAACTTCTTCTTAATTCAGATTTGATTCGTTAATAAATATGTTGACATAGAGAGTAGAATACGTAGATGGGTGACTGGCTGCGTAGGTAGGTAGGTAGGTAGGTAGGTAGGCACCTCTCTATATGTACTATTATATTGTAAAAAAAAAAAAAAAAAGTCAACATTATAGAAAGAACGCAGTATGTTACAATAGCAAATTTCCGAGGGTAGTTTGTTTAATTTTCGGGCTAAATTGCAAATAACATGCGGCGGTAACTCCCGTTTGGTTTACTCCAACAAAACGACAGCCTTAAGCTACATTTCTAATCAGGTACCCGGCTCTTTTCTTTTTACGAAGGTCGTTTTTGCATTTTCTTGCCGTTCTCACTCACTCACTCACTCCTTCTGTTTGTGCTGGTTTTTTTTTTTTTTTTTTTTTTTTTTTTTCTGCACCGTGTACCAGTGCACGGCTACGTAAACCATATACTTATGTATACAGGAGGAATTAGAAGGGCGTGCAGGAGAATCAGCCTTATTCTGTAATGGCAAAAATTCAAATAGGGAAAATTTTCATCATAGATATACGTATGTGTGTAACTGTGTATTGTATACTTCTAGCTGGAATATATCGGTTCAAATGCCACTGCCATGAACCCGTACCTATTTTACATTTACGTGGTAAAAATTACATTTATACATGCGAATGCGATTTTACATTGCGTGTGTATGATAACCAACTATTAAGTTGTACGTAGATGTACCTGTACCTATACGATGCATACACAATTTATTCCAAACGCAACAGATTGCATACGTAGAAATGGCATAAATTCGATACAACAACTTTTTCCCCGTCCCCCGCATCGCCTATGTTCGCTGTTGTGTGGTGTATTTGTCAATTCGCCGATGAATTAATAATGGTTAAGCTTTCAAGAAAAAAAAAAATCGAGTTTCGCGGCTTCACATGTACGTATGTATGTAGATGTGTATTACATAAATAATGAGTATGTACATGTAGCATGTAAGTAAGCAAGTAAGTAAGTATGTAAGTAAGTACGAATGAAAGTGTGCCTCTGCCTACTGGTCTAATCTACCCATCCTATATTTAATGGTTTGGTCGATTTTTTTCAAATTTGGTTCGCGATCAGTTGTTGGCTGAAGTGCGTAGTTTCGGGAAATATACTCGAAAAACATAATTTTCTAAAGCGTTCTTCGCAGCATTTCGCAGCCAGGTCTAAGACTCAAAAAACCTGAACGATGCTCCTGGCAGAAAGTATTTAGAAAAATACACATTTCGAGTGAAAAAAATTTTACCTAGACTGCATTGGCTTTGGAGTTATAGCGTTTTAAAGATTTCTGTCGGCTAACCCTACTCCCTCAATGGGTTGGAAAATTCCAAAGAAAAATTTGTAAGCGGGCCATCGTCCTCTTTTCCTATAAATCGACACGAATTACAAAACTTTCTCCTCGCGAATAGCTTATTTTTTCGTCATCGTAGTGGAGGGGGGAGAGAGAGAGAGAGAAAGTGGGGTTGTTTAAGATGAAAATTATTTTTTGGCATCACTCGATGATAATTTCGGAATTTGAAGACAGAGAGAGGCATTTTACTTTGTTGGGTTGGGGGGAGGGGGGTGCCCGTTAACCTACGGTATCCTAAAATACCCAATAAATTAAAACAAATGTATTTCTCCGTGACTAAGGTATCACATACAATTTTACTCGCCGAACTCGTGAGATTTTCGATGATTTCTTCGCTTCCGGTCGGATCGGGTTGTTTATTTTTGTGAATTTGCCTTTATAGCGTAGTCCAATCGAATTAGCGCAAAAGGTACAATGATTAAAATTTTTTTATCGTAGAATTACAGATCACTACCGCCTACATAACATATCAGAAATCGGACAAAATTGGAGTGATGCTTTTCGGCCAATAAGTATCTCCATTTGTGGCCCACAAAACAGGTTTGTTTACCGATAACTTTGCCCAACTTTGTTCCTAAACGCGATAGAGAAAAAAAATTCAATGAAAAAATTTAGCTGGTCAAATTTTCAATAAAAAAGGTTTTTATATATTTTGCATGAAAATCGATTGAGACGCTTTAAAATGAGTTTGAAAATGGCGTGTCACGCTGCAACGTGATGTTCCGCGTGATGTGTCTATCGCGTGGCGAGAGCCAGTGGCCAACGTTCGTAGACCCGCGGACTCAATTCCTCTGCGGGCCGAATTTCGCATTTTTTGGAATTCTGCATACGGTGCAGTCACAATAGTTGCGAAATGACTTCAAAATTATGTGGTAAAAATTTCAATTTTCTAACTAAATTTTTTCAATTTACCAAACTGACTCGCAATTCAAAAATTTTCAAAAAATAAAAAAAAGTTGTTTTTGAGAATGTTTTTAAAAAATGAAATTATTTCACATATTCGAGCCCAAAATAATTGTTCGTAACAAGTTTTCATCATTAGCTGTTGTTTTTAGGGGTTTTTAAAAAATGTCACATTTTACATTATCTTATAATTTTCTCAAAAACTATGACGGAATTGTTTTTAAGAACCCCTCCCCCCTCCCCCTCCCCCGAAATGAACGTGAGACACGAATTTTAGACGGTTAAACGTAAAATTACAATTTTGTCTTCCATAGCCGATTTGTTATTGAATTAAAAGAGAATATCGACGATCCATAGGAACAGATAGGTAGTTGTGAAAGTTACATAAGACGAGAATAAATCTATTTTATAAGATTAAAGTATTTTAAAAATAATACACGAATATTGTACCTTTATTAAAACAATGATTACTTTAACATGAGGTAACAATGCGTTTTAGTGCATGTAAATTATTTAGGTATGCCGAAGGAGAATTAAGACCGCGTGTCTACGAACGTTGGCCGCTAGCTCTCGCCACGCGATAGAAACATCACCCGGAACATGACGTTGCAGCATAACGCGCCCTTTTCCAAATCATTTTAATATGTTTCAGTCAAATTACGAAAAAAATTTGTAATGACCTTTTTTATTGGAAATTTGATCAGCTACATTTTTTGATTCAACTTTTTTCTTCTATCGCGTTTAGGAGCAAAGTTAGGCAACGTTATCGGTGAAAAACCTATTTTGTAGGGCACAAATGGGGATACTTAGCGGCCGAGAAGCACCAGTCCAATTTTGTCCGATTTTGGATGCATTATTTAGGCGGTAGTGATCTATAATTCTGCGAAAAAAAAAATTTTATCCATAAATTTTTACCTAATTTAACGCTAATTTGACCGGACTATTGGATAAATTGGAAAAAGTGCGATTTTATTTGATCGTTGGTTTACGAATTTTTCACATTTCCTTTTTTTCCTCTCTCAAATCTCGCTAACGAGGCTGATAATCGGGTATAAAAAATTATTCGCAGTCTTGTACAAATAGATAGCCTAAGTGACCAGTTGGTGTGGTGTTGGAATCCGCTTCTCATGCAAGCAAACATGGCTCGAATCTCGATCGCGCCTCAAAATGTTGTTCGTTCTATCCAGTACCCTGATCACCTTATAGAGAGTGCGCAACATAGGTGATTAGGTATATTGAAAACGAATGAATATTGATACTTTCGTTACTAGTTCAGCATTATAACGAACTATGCGGTCAATTGGGACCGAAGTTGATAACTATTCGAGAATAATAAAAATGTGTCCAGACTCGGGCGTGAAATTAGTGCCTGAGAAACACGACACAGTGAAAATTAAAAACTCGGTGTAAGTTCTTCGAAGGAAGATCCAAAATTTTTACTTTTAGTTCCTGCAATTTCGAAGTTTTATCGCAGCAAATATTCAAAAAAGCGCTTTTTAACTTGAAATTTTACGTTAGGAAAAAAACTTAAATTGTAGGCCCAGCTGCCGGCAAATTTAATGGTGCATTCGGACATTTGCACCAGCATGTAATTTTTTTCACGTAGATTTGTTTACATTTTAATTTATTTTATTACTAGCCTGATTTTCTACGTCATATTATCAATTAAAACTCAGCTATTACAGTCTATCGACCAACGGTGGATGAGGAGGGGGAGGGGGTGTATATCAACAAAATCCGTTTTGGGGTCCTAGAAGACCATTATGACGATTTTTAGCCATTTCAGATTTTTATTTCTATTTTTTTCCCCGAACGTTTGAGTCATTTACTCCGGAGACTCGATACCCATCAAAATCGCTACATTTCGGCCAATCGGCTCAGTTTGGCGGCGGATTAGATATATACGAGTGAAGATAAGGTCAGAATTCAGTTTTGCCCTACTTTGAGGGGCGGCGTGCTGAGGGGTCAAAAACACAAAAATTGCCCCTATTTAAGCTAATTGATATACAATCAAATGTTGTATAGCAAATCCAAAAATCAACCTCCCAAGTCAATTAGAAGGGAAGATATGGGGGTTTCCCCCTTTTTAACCCTGAAAAGGGGCTGTTACTTCACCAATTCCCCACCAGATTGAGCTAAGAAGTTGAAATTTGGTATGTGCATTCAGTTGAGACCCTAGATGTGCCTTTTTGCGGATCTCGACTTTTCAACGCCATTTCACCTCTACCCAGCCCCTAATATGTGGTTTTTTGATCGTTTTTTCTCATTTTTTGAGTTTGTTCTTCGCATAACACCCTTTCAAATTGAGTTACGAACTTGAAATTAGGTATGTACATTTAGTAAGGGCCCTGAGTGTGCCTTTTGGGGTTCTCGCTTTTCAGCCATGTTTGGCCCCTTCCCAGCCTCCATAAAGTGGATTTTTGATCTTTTTATTTTTATTTTTTTGAGTTCGTTCCTCGCATAACTCCCCTCCAAATTAGTCTAAGAACTTGAAATTAAGCATGTACATTTAGTAGGGGCTCTAGATGTGCGTCTTGGAGGTTTCGATTTTTCAGCTCCTTTGAACCCTTGCTACGCGAAAATCGATTCTCATAGTTGTAATATGTTACGAAAATCAGGCTAAAAAAGTATCGCGAAGCGATGCTTTTCTTTTTAGCTTTGTAATTAAACCAAAATAAGTATTCGATATTTATTCTTATCACTCCAAACGTGTTAAATTTTGGTACCTTGATACTCTGAAAATCGCGATTACTACACCACCTCCTTCTAATGGTTTTTGATGTTGCATTACCGTTACATGGAAAAATTTCTAGTTGCCAGTCACGATTAAGTCTACTTACAACTTTCAATATCCTTGAAAAGCATGAAAAACTTTAAAGGTGACAATTATTGCCGGTATAGTTTTCGTTGTTTTGGATAGATACTCGACGAATTTGTATAATTTTCGAGCTGCATTATACCTGTATAGCGAAATAGTAATTTTCCATCGCGTGATCAACATCCTCGCGACAATGTACTTCTTGTCAAACTCGACGTAGAACTATCCGCCTACCTTGCAGACCTCTTGCAGTATGTCTGTAGCTTCTATCACTAGCTTTGTACGGCCCTGTGGCCTAGGTATTTTTCTTATCTGGCACAGCGCTGCTTATTTCGGTTCATTCTGCTCGTATCTGGGCGTTTCTCTAATTCATGGAAATATCGTTTCGAGAAATTTTCGTCCAGACCAGATTTCTCCCTATCGACTGAATTAAATCGTCTTACGATCTTACTTGGTTGATAAATTTGCTCATTTATAACGGCACATTTGCGGTAATGAACGTCGTACTTTCGGCCTCTACCAGTCGGATGTTAATTAATTAACTTTTTAAGGCGATTAGGTAAGTTGGAAAAACGATGTTTATTTTTCGTAATAAACGGCCAAGAAGTTTGGTACCTAATTTAACGATGCTAAACGTATAATACTAGGTACTCATTTTGTGGTAGAAGTGATGTGAAATTAAGGGGAATGTAAGTTATACGCGCGCATCAACTTACCTTCTCGCGTTTACGTACGCTATTTCTATTTACAGTATTTACAAACGGTATTTGGAAAAACGATAAATACGCAACAGCCTATTATAGCAGAAATTAATCTTTTCAGTCGGCTATCTACTATCTCCCTCTCCCAGAATACGTAAAACTCGAAGTAATAATAATTAGATACGTGTCCGTGAACCTAGCCCTATTTATCTGTTGAACAAAGTACGTAGAACGATTTGTGCAGTATCTATTTTGCGGCTATGTTGGTAGTTATTTTTCACGTAAACCCAATTATGTGTGGGTAATGGTCTTCTGAAAGTCGACGTAAGCAATACAAATGATCCTCGGAGATGTATGACGGTCCATTGTCCATGTATGTCTGCGTACGTATGCACGATGTGCGATGTGCGATGTGCATAATGTGTGCAATATTCAGTACCATTATGCTTGGCTAGGTTGATAGTTAGTAATCTGTGTTGCTAAAAGTGGAAAAAAAGTTGGAAGCACAATGACGGTGCATATTATCAGCACCACATGTAGCGAGTTCGTGGTTCGCGATGTGCCGTATTTAAAAATTAATAATTAATTACGCGTTTATAAAAAAAAAAAAAATACAATTTTTTTTCGAGGCGTATCCGTTGATACGTTATCAGTATTCACGCCTTTGCTAACCTTTGTGTGTCAGCTCGACTGCATATTATACCTTCACCTATTTCACTCGTGTAACCGTTCCTTTTCATTTCACTCTTTCACGCGCACTTTTTTCCCCATCTTACCTCTCTACCTAGTACCTATACAGCGTATCAGTATTCAGTACCTACTCTCGGATGCTAATTTCGCTGAATGTGTTGCAACTGTATGGAGCTCGAGCTTTTCACACGCGTTTTCATTGATGATGTAAAAATAAACACCGCAGTACCACGGATACACAACATCAACGACGATGAGGAAAAATGTCGACGCCATTTTCCCAAATGACGAGCTCGCACATATATCTCTTCCACTCTGCACACCTTCTCACCATCTATCTTATGTTTTGTTGAAAAGAAAAAAAGAAAAATATATACAAGCAGAAAACCTAGGTATACCTACCTAGTACCTAGTACCTACCTACATGTACCTACGAAAGATAACAATCAATAATAGTCGATTTATCAACTATTTTTTCAACATGAGAGCTTATTGCGTGTTTTGTCCGTCTATTAACAGAGAAGTATGGTTATCTATATGATATAATGAAAAAAAAAGAAGAAAAAAAAAAAAAAAAACTCAGAAAGAGAAAAAAGGAAACTTGTAAGTAGATGGTTGGGAACTGTCTATCGGGTTTAATGGCATTATAATAAAGTAGGCTGGCAAACTGCTGTAAGGATGTATTAAATATTTGATGAGTTAAGCCAGTAGAAAGTGGTCATATCGCGTGACTTCTAAGCTCCTCCTAATGAATCATTTAGTAGAAACTTCATCGTGCACTTTTTTATCTTTATAGCTGACCGATTCCCTACCTGCTCGCTATTTTTCCTAATATTTTCTTTTTTATCGCCTCTTGTTCATCTTATTAACTATACGTATGTTCGCCGTTTCGTTTGTTACCGGCTAATAAAGATTAAAATGTACCTTTGATGGTGTACAGCGCAATTGTGACCTTCTATAAAGTAGCTCGTTTTGAATAGTACGCTATTCATCGTCGACGTTACGTTCAAGAGATACCTATTATCTGTATGGGAGAAAAATGTACACCTACCTAGCTAGCCGGATATACCATATAGAGAATATGTGCTCGTGTCGAGTGCTTTTTTTCTTTTATTTTATTTTTTTTTTTTTTGCTTTTTCGGTCAAATATTAGCATATGATCTGGTTTCGTTAATGTTTAATCAGCGCGTTTTTTTTTGGTTGCTACATTAATGAGTCGTCGAAACTAACAGTATTTAAGAGTACCTAACGAGCTATCCACAGTTGAACAAGTGCAGTACTCCGTTGTTATCATAACAAAGGTTTTAATAAGTTGATAAGCCTTCAAAGTTGTTGAAACTATGGTTCGTTTGCTTAAATCGTGCGAGGAGCTAGCGAACTACCTTGATAACAGTACGTGAAAACGATTACGTTCATACTTACAAAAGTAAATATGACGATAGATAAAGGAATATAAAATAACGAATAGTATAATTGTTTATTATTAAAAACAATAAGTTAGGCGTAAAAAGTGAAAGTTAAAAAATAAATAAACTATGTTAAAAAAATTTAGGCACCTAAATGACATATCGTTTGGTAAGTTTGAGTACAACACACAATAATCGCGTTGTTTTCGTTTTTAATTAAAAAAAAAAAAAAAAATATTTGTAACGTAACGCTGAAGTATACTTTTATGCATGTACAGGTTTTTTCAGCTATTAACATAATTTCGATTTAGTGGACCGCTATTTACGTTAAATTTTAAAAACGAGAAACTGAAAAAGAGCCGTCATAGTCGTGCACAAATGATAAGGCGTGTTGGTAACAACTTTCGTTACGTTCAAATAGCCATCATTAGTATTCGCGTGCTAGACGCATTAGAAAAGTATCGTCGATAAAATTAATTCGGTGACAATTGACAAATTTTCGTGTCGTTTTTAAACGCTGCGCTGCATACACTTCTCATGTACTGCATCATCTATCCCATGTTTTTGTACTTCGTAAATAAGTTGTATAGTACTCGTAACGTCGATTTCAAATCCAAATTCACAATATCTGGAAAACGTGATAATAATCCATAAATCGAACGTAACGTAGGCCCACTTTAACGGGCGATGATACGAATAGAGAGGAAAGTAAACAATGTATATCGAAAAGTATTACGTACAGGTAGTTAATTTTAAATTAAATGTACCTTCGGGACGAGCTTTCGGTTTATCAAGACCGACGTCTTGCATTAATTCAAAAGCGAACGATACATTGTGTACTTTATGATCGAAGTCCTGAGGATGTAGATGAAAAGAGTACAATGGTACGAAGAATCCTTCTAGTAAACCCATAAGTAGAACAAGATAAACACCGTCGTGAAATTGCGTATCCAAGTCGACCACTTCGTAGTTAATCTTGTTCAAATATCTATTTACGAACGTAATCAATGACTGGAAAAAGAAATCATTTATAAAATGTAGACTAGTCTACAGTCGAAAAGTTGCGCTATGAGCGTAACACTTGATAGAAATAAAAATCGTACTTTTTTAACGACTTGCAGCTTATCGGGAGCGTGATCGAATAATGTATCAAAGGCATCTCGTTCGCAACGCATCCCGACGTCTTCGTAATGCGATGTGATTTCTTCCAAAACAGTACGATGATTTAAAGCTCCTTCTCGTTTCTAATGATGAAAAAGAATCTTTAATGTATATTTTTACCGAAATATAATTTACGTACAGTCAGTAAACGTACAAATTATCGGACGATTACCTGAACTACAACGACAAATACTGATACATTTTCAGGAAGACGAACCGGAGCGCGAAAATGACGGGCTAAGGCCACCAGAAGATGAAGAATAGATACTACGTTTTTTGAATGGATACTTTCTACATCCCATTTCGGCGGATTGAAGCGACTGTAGCCTAGTAACTGCGAAAAAAATTGACGTAAGATTTCGTTCGATGCTGCAAAAAATAAAATAATCATATAGCCGTACTCTATTGACCGCATTCAAGACAATCCTCAATTTTTGTTTTTGACCTTCTTGCGATTGCGTGACTTCCGGTACATCCAATTTTTCAGAGGTCAACTTCTCTGAAAAAAAATGAACAAATTTTACTCAGTCATAACCTCGCTATCGCCGGATATGTTTCATTTATCACGCTGTTGGTTAGTGACTTAGTACCGAATAGTTTTTGCAGAATTTGTCCATCATATAGATCTTCGTCGAGAGTTTTCACAATAATTCTGTGATCTGCCAGTTCATCGTTTATCCAGTCGATGAGCACGGCGATAAGCTCTTTCAGTTTGGGATCGTCGTAAGAGTGAGGTTCAATCATAGATCTTTCTTCGTTTTCTCCTAATTCGTAATCTTCTGGCGGTAAATCAGTTACAGGTGATCCTGGAGAATCGATGGCATATTTTCCTTCTTCCTGGACTTCTTGTACTATTTTTACGAACGAAAATTTAGTGTGTTAGTAAATAATGATCTGTATGTAGGTTACTAGGTTGACATGGATATAATTTTACCTTCTTTACTACGTTTTTTTCTCCCTAGTGTACCGATAGTTGCCATTTTATTCCATATAGTTTCCTCCTTTTCCTCTTTTATAGCAGGAGGTACTGGACGTGGAGATTTTGGTCTTGGAACAGCCATTTTTGTGATCAACAAATGATTGAGATTGTCGAAGTAATGAAAGACTAACGTTTTATTTGGCCGACCTTCTAAGTACTCCTACATCACTGTTATTATTCCAGTTTCACTAGAGTTTGCTTACGTTCAGGAAGTCGGATCAATAACGCGAATATGTTTGTACATCAATTTTTACGTAGGTTGATTCCAATTCTATTTTTAACAGATAATCTTTTATCACTTCGAAGAGATCGTATCGTAACACTCCTGGAAATTCTCTCCTCGTAACGTAACTTTATGTATAACGTAACGGAATAAAGTTACGGTACTAATTCGTGTATAATGAAAATTTGTGTTTTTTTCCATTCAGCCTACCATTTGTGGAATAGTAGAATAAAAACTTATGATAATTATCGACAATATAGTCGCGTTTTTGAAATTCAAATGTTTTTTCTCAGCATCGAAGCTGCGAAAAGTAAAATAAAATGTCTGATCTATCTTCTGGAATGGGTACTTCGAAACCGTAACTGTTTGAATTACCTTTCATTCCTTCAACGATACCGTTGGTAACGAATTGTTTTGATTTCAGAATACGGCATTGCCCTTTTATGGGGAAAATCATGTAATGAGCTTGCTTATGATTTCATTATGTATTTTAATTTTTTGAAATTCTCAATGATTAATCGTGAAGTGACTAATTCATTTCATAACATATAAACTGTAAACAAATTCAGTACTTCGGAAGCAATCACATCTTTCTTCGATCACAATTTATTTATTCACAAAATCTCCTATAAAGGAATTTTGAATAGCTTACAAAAACTATCGAATATTATTTAAGTATCTTTTCAAGTTTTCACAAATGTTCCGCCAGGACTTAGTTCATCCTCGTACGATGTACATGGATTTTCTGAATTCTCCTCATTGTTTAATTAAATTTTGGATTTCCTCGATGTTCCTTTGTTTCTCCTCCATTCTCGAACCGTAGTCAATAATGAAAATTTATTTATCGATTAAAGTTCCTCTGGTTACTTTGGTCTTGACTTCTAAATCGTGTGTGTAGTCACTAGAATCAGCTTTTCTTTTACTCATACCTTTTCGTTCCAATTGTTTTTCAATAATTCTTGCATTATTAGCATACGAATCAGCAATTTCTCTCTGTAAATAAATCACAAACACGTATTATAACGAGAAAATATAAATCATTTCGTTAATGATCGAAGTACAAGTACCGCTTCTATTTCATCTTCTTCTTCGTCTATGGTAGATACTGTAACCGAACTGAACTTGCCCATATTTTTCGTATGTTTGGTTACCATAATTTTCTTTGGTTTTTCTACAGCTACTTGATTGTAAATATCCATTTTTGGAGTTTCGCCAATATTTTTTATCAACGCTCCGTCCACAACAAAATGAACATTCGCTTTTGAATCATGCTTATAGTATAAAAACAATCCACATCTGAAAAATGATTTTTTTCTTACGAAATTTAATCTAACAAAAAATTAGAAAAAGAAGATTTCCCTCTTACTTTTTACATTTCAATCTGTTTTGTTTCTCGATGCCTTCCGGTCGTCTGATATAAACAGTTTCATCGAGTTCGCTGGCGATTTTATGAGCATGTTTGGAACCGTCGATAACTCTAGCATTGTCTCGTTTTCGAAGAGGCAGCCTTTCTAACGCGCAATCTATGAATATGAAACAAGAAGTGTGCATTAAGAAATTGAAGCGTTATATGAAAATTGAATGATTATTATTTAATTACCCAAGATTAAAGTCATTTGCCCGCATATACAGTAATAAATATGCAACGGTTTTTCTTCATTGTATTCTTCTTGATCTTTCGTATCCGAACAAACTATACTACGAGATACAACTTTTGGCATCCTGACACAATACACTTCTCGCAAAACCGATTTGATTCCAGTTATTTGTTTTAAAATTCAATTCCTTTTCCTGATTACTTTGTTTTTCTGAGTTTATTCTACGAAAAGAGGAATCTGTGATAAGATAAAAATAAAAAACAATCAAACATTTTCACGAGTTCATTACGTTGTGCGCTTTGCGATAATATGGCTTAGGGTGAATTCGATGTTGTGATTTTTCGATTCATAACCGTGGTTTCTGTTCTGAATTATTGCATTTAGCGATATTAGACATGCGAGTGAAAGCGAAGAACAAACAGTAGTTTAAATGCTGTATAATATTTTCTTATATTGTAGTAAAAATTTCATTTTATTTTTCTATTTCTAGCTTGTAGCCCAGTCACTATCATCCGCATCTGTTACATAATACACAGCTTTCAGTTTCCTGAAGCGATCATCGATATTCTCACACCATAATGCAGATGCACAAATCACAACCAAGCAATGAAATGGCGAAATGACCATTAATAAATATTACTTTCTTCAGTTCCTAGTCTCTGATACAATGACTTGGATTGCGATTAAAGTTTTAAAAAACTATTCAAGTTCTTTTTCGTTTTTATTTGTTTAGTCGCTTTACGCTTTCTTTTTTTTCACCCTAACCCACAATATCGCAGAATTCATTACAGATATCGATTATCAGTTCGCTACCTCTCGTAAAATCGATGTTTTCTATCACTGAAATCAACATCACCACCTGATTTACTTGGTGAAAGGTTTTTTCTTTCGGAGCAAATGTAAAGAAATTACTTTTTATTTAATTTTGATTTTGATCGTTTGAGCGAAATTCGTTCCAACTTATGGTATAATTTTCCTTGAATTTCATGTTATAGTCATTGTGATATATCACAGATGGCAATATTTTTACTGTACTTCCAATCAAGATTTTGGTTTTCACTAAACGACCGTTTCAAATTATGAAAAGCTGTATAAGGTTTGTATTCGTAATAGCTTTTGATTCATTTGTTAGTTTACAATTTTATTAAACTTTCATTGCTTTATTTCAGTTAAAAATTGAACTACTTATGTGTAAATACGCGGTTTCGTGTTAATTAATCCTAATTTGCTTTTGATTAATGATTGACAATGACTAACGAACCTTGCTTATTGTTATGCGAATCTTTAGTGTGTATCTGTGTTTAGAATTGTTAACAATATTTGATAATTCTTATCTATAATAGTTTAAAATCGATTTTCATCCTGCTTCTTTTTTAACGTACATGCGAATGTTTTCTTTTTTTTCAGTTGATAACTTATCATGACTGATGGCAAAATCTGTTTCTCTACTGGAACAGAAGATTGAAGAAGAACGCAAAAAACTCAAACGTAAAGCTGAAGTTCAGCTTGAGAAGGATATCTTTAAGTGAGTTTTGAAGAAGTTTAATTTAAGAGATGTTCTGAAAATAATGACTTCCTCGCCGGATTAATTGGTTTACAAAGCTTTCAATCAATTCAAGCCGAATATGTTCTAATTTCAGAATTTACTCGGAATCTATATTCAGTGATATATTAATTAACGTTGGAAATAATTCGTTAAAATTGCATCGTTGTATACTACAAACTCGAGCACCGATATTATACAATATATATTGCCATAATCCAAATTTGATTAAAGTTATACCTGTTCAGAAATTGGAAATTTTTTTCAGGTAAAACTCGAACACGTTAACGGACTGTTTGCGATCGTAGATGTCGAGTCAAAATGCTTTTTAATTGCATGTGAATCCATTTTCATTTCGAAACTTACATATTTCAACTAGTTACGCATTTTTTTCCATCGTAGTTATTTCCTCAAATTTTAATTTACTGCAATGCTTCATTGCATGTTTCCAAGATTGATTTTATATTTACAATCATTTACGCCTCGTCACATTCATCGGTTCACTCATTTTTGAGCTATATGGACGTTTGTTCAAGCATAGCTAGATAAAAAGTGTAAAAGGTCGCATTTTTTAATGTTGTTTTACTTACAAGTTAATTGGCAAACGGTTGTTATCTTCGTATCATAAAGGTCGATACATGATGCCTGAGTACGAACAGCGGTGTTTCAGGGCGACAAAAACCATATACTTTCACATACGACATTGTGCGTTGCACAAGTTTTAGAGTACTCATTTTCATAAAAATCATCGTTGAGTTTTCATTCTTAAATTACAAACATTTGTATGCGAGTGTTCGAACAGAAATCGATGAAATTTTGGAAATGTCAGGATTATTAGTCCATTTCAAGGCATCAGCTTTAATTTTATGGATTTGATATATTTTAGCAGCATGTAATGTGTACGTGTACAATGTGTCTCTTAAATTTTGTTCTATGCTAATAATCATCGTTTGATTGAATATGTCAAAATGTTTTCAAGTGCATTTAAGTTTCGGATATCGAGAATTTGTATTTATGAAAACTCCATCAAAGTATGGATTATCATAACTCGTTGTACATATGTTGAATATCTCTTTATTCGAAGTTCTCGTAGAAGAACGTGTATGTCGATTGTCCGAACAAGTCGTTGCGAATGAATCGATATTCGTAATTTCTAGCATTTTTATCGCACACTTCTCGTAGAAAAAAAAACAAATGCCAGAAATTATATCAACAGAAAATTTTTGGGACGCGCTGTATAAAAGTGCATACGTACTTGTAATGTTTATATTTGCACGCTGCACCTTGAATTAAGAACATAACATGTATGTATATGTAGTTTATAGTTGCATTTAAAGAATTAGTTATTTGCACCATAGTTGATCGGCGTGTACGCGCACCTGTTTGCAAATAATTTCTATTATTTCACACTTTTCAACAGTACACATTAACGCGATTGTTAAAATGTCAACGTTTTTTCGCAGAGACATATATCGCGCTCCGGAAATACGTGAAAAAGAAGAAGAAATTTTAAAATGCATAGACTCCGCGTTTGGATGCGATAAGGAAATATATCTACAAGAGGACAGCGGTGTAGAAAATTCCGAGTACAGTAACAATTGTTGGAATCCGTTATCGGTGCAAAACAAAATCGTAGAAGACGGTTCAAAGTATCTTAGCAGTTGTTTAGACGCTGGTAGTAACACGGTTTATTATTCCTTGGTCGACGAATCGTTGGTATTGAGCGATTTCAGCGATATTCATGAAGAAGGTGTAAAAGAAATGAGTACTTGTCCCAAAGCGGATGTGAAAATCGACTGTTCGGGCGATCGCTATCTCGAAAACGAATGTCCTAACGAAAATAAGCCCAACAACAACGGAGCATCTGGTAAATTTTTCAAATATTTTATCGACGCTTCGAATTTAATCGACGAAAATGAAACGTCCTTAGATTTAAATCAAGTGGCTGCGCCGTCGTCGTCGTCGTCGTCGTCAACACCAGTGCCAGCTTTGCCGAATAATGATGGCGATGATGATAACGTTGAGCTAGTTTTCAACACTCGTTCCACTGTCGCTGTATTTTCTCCGGATCCCGTTTCTACTCAAACTAATGATAATCAACATAAAAATCAAATCGATAATCAAACTCCTGATTCTTTGGATGAAGAACCCAATGATGAAGACTGTGTTAAACAAATAGACAACCATGCCAAATCACGAGAAGAGCTTGCTCCAACTACTAATGTTCAAAATCAAAATGAGTCGTTGTTAAAGAAAAAATGTAACGAAGGTTTACTTCAGACGCTCTATCCAGAGTTGATGTTAGAATTGTCGTTTTGCGATAAAAATAAACATTTCGGTAAAGATGAAACGGTCGAATTTCAGCAACCTACAAGCGAAGCTTTGAAAAACTTTAAAAATTACCTAATGAAAAAGTACGAAAGTTTAAAGAGCAATGATCGAGCCACGGTAGAGCTGGAAAATTCGAATATCTTCGATCAGCTTATCGACGAAGATAAACAATTTTTGTTATTAAAATATAACCTCGAACAGATACTATTTGCCGAATCCGCTTCGAAGACTGAAATAGCCGAACATAAGTTCTTGTACAATGAATATGAGAAAAAACACGGTGTCGGCGAAACGTACGATTTTATTAAATCCTTCACCGTAAGTATAATGCAAAACTGCCGAGCCAAATTTAAATACGATCAAACACCGGATTCATTGAACGATGGCGAGGATGAAGAGCAAGCAGCTAAAAGCGCCAATTTCGAATCTACCGAAAACCGTCGTCAGTGCAAAGATAATGTTATACCCGAAATCGAATGCATACCTCCAGCTGTGAAAGAACCAACTCAACAGAAATGCCAGCCAAATGATACGTCCGCTAGCAACAGAAGTTACGGATTTTTTATCGATTTAAAAGATAATAACAACGCTCCAGT
Organism: Ferrisia virgata; assembly: GCA_900060175.1. Lineage (NCBI taxonomy): Eukaryota > Metazoa > Arthropoda > Insecta > Hemiptera > Pseudococcidae > Ferrisia > Ferrisia virgata. The sequence goes on along the minus strand of FIZR01019004.1, from coordinate 32,731 downwards.
TCCGGCAGAAAAAGTGGAAACGACGAAAGATAAATCGGCCGTATCTAAGCAACTTTTCTCCATGTTTATAGATTTTGGTAATTCGACTGATTCCGATTCCTCGTCGATCGGAATGCAAAATAAATTTGAAAAAAGGAAAAAACAGTATTTCAGTAAATTAGAAAAATCTCGCGAATTAAGAAATTCCGTTTCATCTTTGAATGACTTCAACGAAAGTAATAAGTCATCGGAGAAAGTAGTTGCCCGGAATCCTATTACAAACGTAATGGCTTCTAAACCAACCACCGAACTGACACAATCGGAGTACAGCAACGTAGTGCGAAGAAATAGAAACAGTTCTGGCAGCGGCTCGTATTCGTCTCATCAAGCAAATCGACGTTCATGGAATGTAGACAAGACATCGTCTTTGGAAACGAATCATCAAAATATCTTATTCAGACATAAACGCAGTAGTAGTGTTTCGTCGCATAAGGACGTCGACTGTACGCCTCAAACTAGACCGAACAGTCAGTTAATCGAACGGGAATTCCCATCAATCGGTAATGCCGATTCGACCAACGAATTGACCATCAACAACGGACCAGAGTCGGAAATAAGTAGTTGCTATTCGTGTAGTGAACACGATAAAGAAAATAAAACTCCTTGCAATTCTAATTCCAACGACGAATCCGGCCAAACGGTGTCTCAAAACGAAACGAAAGCCGAAGAAAATCGACAGCAGGTTGACACGAAAGATGATTTTGTCAAATTATCGGACCTCGATAAAGAACCTAAACAGCAATTAAATACGGAGAAATGGACTTCGGTCAGAATGACGAAAAGTGCTACCGGTTCCGAGAATTGGTTGGAAACGAAAATTTTAAGCGGATCCGCGAACAGCAGATCATTGAGTAGGATATTCCCCGATATAAGCGCCAACATTTTGAGTAAACCGAATTCCGACGTCGATGATACAACAATATCGAGCATTAGCAGCGTTCAAAGTAGCTCAGCCGTGTCTACCTGTGGTGAGTAAACACGCGATCGAATTATTTTTCAACGAAAATTAACGAAATACGACTTTTAACAAAATCTCGTCTTTCGGTTATAGAAAGCAATCTTGAAGTATCCAACGCTGAGTGTAAACAAGAAAGCACTCTGGGTCAAGATTTGCTGAGGATGTTTCTAGATGAAATTAGCCCCGATGTTGTGATAGAAGTGGCCGGTCGTAGGATCAAAGCACATAAATGTGTTTTAACCTCGAGGTGCCAATATTTTGCTGCTTTATTGAGCGGTGGCTGGGTAGAAAGCGCTGGAAATGTGTTGTCAATTCATGGGTGAGTGGCCAATCATTACAGTAGTAGTCATATACGGTTTAAGGTATCGTAAGAAAATGAAGCTTGATATGGGTGAATGTCAGCATTTTTAATGAAAAAAGCAATTTTAAATTACAAAACGTTCTGCATTAGCTGTGAGGGTAGATTATTACACGAGACGATTACACTTTTTACACTTTTTTTTCTTTCAACCGTCATTAATATTTTACATAAGAAATCGAGTAATTTTGTCGTGTCAGTTTACCTATATGCATAAGTTGTACGGTAATACGTGATAAAGTCAAGATAAATAATAATTCGTTGCATGTGATTTGTTATAGCTTTTCCTACAGTGTCGTACATTTCGCTCTGTGCTATATTTATAGCGGCGAAAATGAGATCCCAGAGACGTTAAATATCGTAGAGTTGGCTACCTTTGCCGATATGCTTTGCTTAGAAGGATTAAAAGAAGTCGTGTCGTACACGTTAAAAATGAAATATTGTCATTTCTTCCATAAGGTAATTTTTCCTGGTTTGAAATCGAATGCTTGAATCTATAATTCGTTTGCAATTCGAGTGAAAGACTTGAAACGAATGAAATAACTATTTGTAATATTTTCAGCCGTGTAATATTTGCTCGGTCGGTGTTCTCGAGTGTTTACCAGTAGCCGTTAATTATGGTTTAGATGAAATTCATCGTAAAAGTTTACGATGGATTACCAAACATTATGTTCGCCTTTGGTGTTCAAAAGCATTCGCTTCGTTACCTAGAGAATTAATCGACAAGTGTTACAATCAACATGTCGTCAACATGGTAAATATCGATATTGGTTTCGTTGTGTAACCTTCAGAAAATAATCATGGACGTTGGTAAAACCGATAATTTCTCAATTAATTTTAAACGAATGTCTGTTTTTCCACAGTCTGTAAACAATGTATTTGAAACTCTGACGAATTGCGACAAACTGTTTTCCTTTATACCGCAAACCAGGTGGGCGGAGCCTTGTTTTATTGTTACGAAACGGTTGCACGATCACTGCATTAAGTATCTGGCTAATCACTTTCTAGAATTTTTGAAAAGCGATTCGTAAGTAATTTCGTATTCTTCATTCGTACCGAGTCGAATAAATACTTTGAAAAAGCGTACATTTCTCGTCTGGCATGTCAATAAGACTGAATTTAAACCTGTTTGCGCAGATTTAAAACGATAGCTGAGAATCGCCAATGGGGTATTATGATTGTTGAAGAGAAAACGCAACTGACGTGTGCTAAAATGAGAGCCGATCAATTATGTCATAGTTATTCGTACGTATGTTGTGAACTGAAGCGTATTACCGCCGATAAAAACGAGGCGAGTGATTGATTTTTTTTTTGTAAATGTAAATAATTCTTACTCGAGAGCGTAATTCATTTTTGTTTTACGATTATAGGAATGTATCGAATTGTGGAATAGGGTTAAGAATCAGGTAGAAACTGCGTTAATCAAAACCGCTCTACAAGCTAGTCAGTGTAATGCGTGGTTTCAAATGGATCCAGAATTGAGAAGCCATATTCAATCGGCTGCTGGATTGACTTTCGTTCCGGGCGAGATGAAAAGAAGAGTTAGCTCGTTTAAATCGAAAGTAAATAAAACAATTGTTATTGAAAAAAAAAAAAAAAAACAATTTCAAAGTAGAAGTTCGAAAACGTTCATTTTGAATTTTTTGGAAAAATAAAATCGCCGATGTAGATCATTTCTTCCGTTGTTAACTTGTCAAAAGTATTGACAATAACGAAAAGCTTAATCATTTGCCTTGGAGCGATTAGCAAACTTATATTTTATCATTTTCAGCAACAGTCTGTAACAACGTCAAGTGGTTCTCGAGCTGTAGACTTGCAACAGGTCAAATCAGCGATTAATCGGCAGCAGAGACAACAAAATGGTATCCGCAACGGTGGCGAAAGTAGAAGTAGTCAAAAGTTAGTAAATGGTCAAGCAAAAAGCTCCAATTCTAAGCAAACCAGTTCGTTTGCTAAAACACATAAAAGTACTACAGCCACCACCAACAGTAAAAGCCCATTTAGGAATAAATACGCTAATGTGAGTACTTTCAAGTTGTGCTGAGTATGCGTATGAAAAAAAAAAAACTCGCTTCTGATCCAGGACCGTTTGAAAAATCTTCATAAAGCGGTACTTCTGTTTTCTATTTAAACTTCAATTTTTCTAATTACGTATTCTTTTTTCTATACTAACGCTTAGGTAAAATCACGTTACATGGATCGTAAAAACAGCAAAGAAAAACCAACTTCGGAAACTACACCGTCAGAGACGTCCGAAATAGAAAAAAACCCTTCTTCATCTTCAGCAACTACCACAGCCACCACAACCGGAGTAAATCGTCGTCCTTCAAAAAGTTTAGTAACATCAGCTCACTTATCTCCGGCTATACGAGAAACGGCGCGCGCTGTTTCACTCTCGAAGATACCAGTTAGCGTACGAAATTCGTCGCAGAAACGAACAGAGTCTGATAAAGATACAACTTCAGGTTCGGATAACGGTACACGTAGCAGTAGCGATAATAAAACAAAACGACCTTATCATAGTGCCAGCGGTAATCCACAAGCACCGAGTACGCGCAAACCGCTGGCGTTGACTATGAAAAACGGCACCACTAATCGTTCTTATCATTCTACGCCGATGCGTAAAAGTGCCACGAGTACCAGGGCGAGAAACTCCGAAGAACGAACCAAGAGTAACGGTGGCGTTGGTAATGGCAAGAAAATGTCTAGAAGTATGACAGAAAGTACTCGAAAAAAATCGGGCGCCGATAGAAGTAGTAATGATGAAAATAGACTGAAGCCGAAATACGAGAAAGAAAATAATCCGTCCACTGAGACCAGTATATCGGAAGAGGTTAATAAACCAAATGTACCATTTCGTCGCGATGGAACTTTCTGCGTAGACGAACCTACAGTGTTGAAAAGACAATCTCCTTGTGCCGAACATGATGATCTAGTTTGAGCATGGCTGTAAATCTAGTCAATGAATTTGGTAATCAAGGCGATCGTCATTTTTTCTTATTTTGCAGCACAAAATTCCATAGTGCAATTCAATTGCCGCTTTTTTTCAGTATTTTTGTTTTTTGTTTTTTTCTTTTCTTTAGTTCTTTTACGAATTTTATTTAAGTGTGAAATTTTTGACTCGATCGGTGGTTTTGGATTTGCTTGGAGGAATTAATTGTGATACGTGAAACTTATCGAAGCCGATGACTTTCTGTTGTAAATTTAATTGACTTGTCGCCGATACGGAGTAGACACGGGTTAAATTAATCGTTCAGTCGGTGCTATACAGATGAAAATCCATTCTAGTCGTATTATACTGATTTACCTTTATATTTAGTGTGAAGTTGTTGCGAGCGTTGAAAAGGCTTAAAAAGGTTTAAACGAGAATTACAAATTGCCATGTATTCACATTCTGTTGAGGAACATACGTACGTATGTTTTCAGTAAAGATTGAGTGAATTTCATGTTTTAATGTTTTTTAATATCGTTTTTATTAATCTGTTCGCATTTTTCTCGTATTTTACTTACGTACATTTTTTGATCGATGAAATTTTTAAGGAATTTTTTTAAGTTACAATTAGCGAAAGAGCGAACGTATTTTAAGTTGCATTTTTATTTTTATTTCCTTTTTTTCCAAACGGATTGAAAATTGATTTCTCTGTCTTTTATATCATGTAATCTGTTGTGTCGCATTACTAGTCTGAAATTATTTTCTCCCTGATGAGGAATTTGTTCAAGAAAATCATCAACTTTCAGTTATATTTTAGGGTACCTATTGTATTTTATTTTTCCTTTCTGGAAGTTACTGCGCGCGATCTGAATTACGTAAATGAAAATCGTAATATTCTTTTTAAAAGCTTAGCTTTGCACTTAGGAGCTATTATTTGCTCTTTGAACGAGCCAAAGATTATACTTTTTACATCACTTTGTAATTATTACTGATGTGTGTAAATTTCGAGCATTTATTATTCTGTAAGATGAAAACTACCTTTATACAAAGATTCATTTGTTACTCGTAAATATTTTAAAAGTTATCAAGTTATCCTATGGTTTTCATGTTATTTTAAGATTACTGGTATTTGTACATGCTTGAAAACATCAATATATATTACATATACAGTTACGAGTGACGCAGTGTTCTATCGAAATGAATAAAAAGAACCGCGTGATTTTTCTGTTTTAATACGGCACGTAAAACGTATGAAAATATTATCGTAAAACATGGAATACAAAAACCATCTTACAAATTACAGATTTCGTATATACAAACAATAAAGTACCTTCGGGTAGTAAAAAAAATCACGCTTTTGCTTTTTTTGTCTTCCGGCTTTTTTTCAGCCCATCCATACTAGTTTTCAACAGATTACTATACGCCATTTGAAACTTTATCGTTTCTTTCTGGTGCACCTGGAAAATGTAAAATTCACGTCATAAGTTGTACGTTTTTCATGATGGTGAAAAATGATAAATAATGTGTACAAACCACGGTACTGATTTTATGTTTTTGATTTCCACTACAGTAAGCTCGTAACAAACACATAAGTTCCGCAGGTGTAGACGAAGTTTCGTTTGATTTCGGCGTAGGTTTTGTTCTACCGTCGTCTATGAATGTTATTTAGGATCAATATAAAAATGAAAATGAGCTCAGAGAAATGAACCGGCTACAAAAGAGGAAATACTTACATCTCTTCATAGTTAATACTACTGATCCACCAGTTCGGTTATTTTGAAAGAGCTTCTTGAGAGCCTCTAGGAACTGATAATAATTATCGTTAGCATCAAACGAAAATCTACCAGAAAGAAGATAAAATACGTACTGCATCGTTTTCCATTCGCACCATGATTGGAGATCGGCTGAATTCCTAATTAATTCTATCAGTTTTCTGTAAAATTAATTGATTTTTTTAACAGAAAAACGGCACATTTTACATTATTTGACAAGTGACAACTATTTATTGACAACTATTTACTGACAACGTTTCGTTCGGTAATTACAAGTTACAGCAGTTACACCAACTATACCGCCAGGGACGCTAGTAATCTTAGTACCACACATAGATATAATAATTGTTAAAAATTTCAAATGAAATTTTAAATTTGAGTATTTCTATTCGTGTACTAAAATCATGATCCTTTCAGATTTAAATTAAATCAAAATCTATTATCAATCAATTTTTCAATTTTTTCCATCCAATAAGGCTGAAAAAAAATAAAAAATTGAAAAAGATAATCCGAGCGTGTTGAGCTGTACGTTGACTGTGTTGAGAATTTTGACGTTTCTGCAAATGTTGGAAATGAATCCGTGATTGTGTCGTCATGCTTTCGTCATGGAGCCGTGCCATGTGACTTTTTTTTTAAAAATTACATGTAGATAGAGATAATGAACAATGAGACTGATATGAAAATAATTTTGTAATACTTATTTGTGGGATTGTTTAGAATTATACTGAAAATTTGTCGAAGTAATAATTTTACACAAAATGAAAACCAAACCTAAGCGCCATAAGGCTTCCAACACTTTCAAAGTACGTATTAAATGAATTAATATACAAATTAGAATTGTACTCGTACCTTATACAATTTCTCGAAACACCGGATGATTTGCATTCATTTATCGCTGCACGTGTAATTTTACTCATGTGTTTACTCTGTACAGTTTCAAACATTTAACGAGAGAATATCTTCGATTGATATCGATGTATTTCACAAAGTTAAACATCCTTATGAAGAAAGCGACGAAGAAATTACTCAATATGCTCAGGCATTAACTAAATGGAGTACGGAGAATTTTTCTCCCGGGTATTACGAATTAAGGAGAAATTTACCAAGTGATGTTGAAACTTTACCTCAGTTATTAGTTCAGAAAGATGATATAATCAAAGTATTACTCGATCATTTGAGATCTTGTGATATAGAATCATTGCAACCTGCGTTAGAGTGAGTAACCAACTCTGTTATTAGAAAAGAACATTTTCATTGTTTTTGTTTTTCATTGAAAATTTCTCCGTAGGTTGGTTGTAGCAGTAGCGAAAGATTTAAGAAAAGAGTTTTTTCCATACTTTCATCCTGCAGTTCTTCAGGAATGTATTCGTTTATTGAACACACGAGAAGTCGAGCAAATTGAATGGGTTTTCACTTGTTTGGCTCATTTATTCAAGTATCTTTGGACTAGCATCGTTAAAAATATAAATTCAATTCTCCCAGAACTGTTACCACTTCTCAGTGCTTCCAAGCCCACCTACATCAATAATTTTTTCGCAGAAAGTTTTGCATTTGTGGCGCGAAAAGTGCGCGATAAGTCGCAATTTTTAATATTGAGTTTGGACGGTGTTAGCAGCGATAATGATGTTCGTAATCACAGACTCATAATGTTTTTCGTTCGATAGAACAATAAATATTAACTCATAAATTTTCAGAAATTAGTTGGTGTTTCGAAATTATTTTTCGAAGTCGTGAAAGGTGTGTCGAACCAGTTCCATAGTTGTACCGAAGAATTTCTAACCATAATTTTAAAGCAACTCAGTTGTAGTAAATCATCCACTCTACTTTTTAAAATATGTGAAAATTTAATTTCTCTCGTGGCCAGTTTTATCACATCGAAAACTAATATTGCGCCAGTTTGGAATACTTTAATGGTAATATAATGAACAAATTCATTTGGTTCTTTATTTTTACCTAGTTTAAATTCATGCGAATTGTTTCTGTTCCGTAGAAAGTTACGAACGAATTTCGTTCTAAGTGGCAGGAAATTTGCGACAAACGTGAATCTGAAAGCTTGAATCATCTTCTAAAACTAAGTCTGAAATTTATCAACGGTAGAGAAGTAACATTATCAAATCCCCAAGAAATCGCTGACTTAGCCATGGATTTAGCAACGGATGAAAAAATAAAAAGTTTTAAACCATTGCATGAAACTGTAATAGACGTTCTATGTTACATTTTAACAACGAATAAAATTTCGACGAAAATTAAGAATACTAATGAAATGATCGTAAAGGTGAGTAGTTACGTACTCTTTCTTTTCATATTAAACGTTTTACAAAATTAAAATCATGCATTTTTTGTAGATCTTGGGAAATATCAACAATGAAGCAATCGTTATACAATTTGTAGAGAAAATAATCAAGCTGACTCAGTACGAATGTATTGTGTTTCGCGAATTTTTAAAATACATGATCATTCGAGGACCAAATAACGTTCTAATTGAATTTTTAGCAAAAATTGTTTACATAAAAACTGACATGTTTTGCGAATCAGACAGAAATCTTGGATTTTATACTATGGGTCTCAAGTAAGCGTGAACTATTATTTGTTAAACCTGACCTGGAATGCATCTGTATACTTTATTGGTATTTTTTGTCATCGTTTTCAGATCTGTGCCGCAGTCATTTATCGAAGCGCTGTTGAAAAAACTTTCGAATAGAATATCCGAAAGTAGCATAGACCAAGTGGAGTATTCATTGCATTCCACAATCGTATTGTCGTATACAAATCTTCCAGTCGTGAAATTTATTCAAAAATAAAATAATTTCATAACACACCTTTGCACTTGTATTGAAGCCATTAAGAATACTGAACTTAAAGCGAAGCTCCTTTATTGTTTGTTGATTAGTCTGAGATGTCGTCTAAAGTATCAAACTTTGGATGACTCTGTTGTAAATAAAATCATCGTATTAGCCGCGAAGTACATAAATTCTAGCGATTATCTATGTTCTTTGAGGATACTTGATAGTTTAGCCGGAAGTAGTGCCTTTGAATGTTTGAATTCTAACGAAGAAAAGATGCGTTTAATTGATAATCTATCTTCACCATTTCACAAGGTAATTTAATTCAGTACTCAAGAAACGAGTTCTATTTTAATTTACAATTTTTTTTCAGGTTCGTTTGTTCTCCTCGCATGTACTTTCTAAAATGAACGTAAACCCGCTTTTCGAGCAAATTTCCGAAATTGAGTTGATAATTCCATCGATTGAATCATATCGGGATAAATTGCAGCGTTTACACAAGTTCGAGTGTAACGATACAATCGTCAACATTAGTGATGAATTCGTTAGATTAGGTGTTCTGAAATTTCTTTTTGGAAATTTGCACATCAATTTCCTGTACTTGTGGGAACCTACTCAGAAGCTTATTCAATCACACTTAGAACATGATCCAAACGCGTGGGTCGTATTTACTGAGGAATTGTTAAAAGTTTCAGCAAATGATTTGAATTACGATCAAGTTATGAAAGATGTACAAGTGGAATTCAAAGGTAAGCTGAAATTTCCATTTTTTACCCAACGCATCGGATAAATTGAATAGATGACTATAAACAGTTTAATTCCAGGCGAATTCTTGAAAGAACATTTTTATCAAGTAAATGGGGTTGACGATAGACCTGATTTCTACAATGTTCGGTGCTTATTGTTGAATATTATGACCAACGTTGCAAATTATTCCTGTCTTGATAAGAATTTTGTGGCTAAACATTTCTTGGAATTTTATAGGTGAGTAATTTCGTATTATGAAAATAATTTTTAAATAGTAAACGTGGTGTTGTATTAACAGATCAGAGTATACGGCTGGCAACAACAATTATGGAGCTTATTGTAATGTAAAATTGGTTAAAGAGCGAATAGACGATCTAAACGAAACAGAAAAAAAAACTGGAAAAAATCTGAACAAGTAAAATCAGAATTAATCGTGATTCAAGTTGATAGTGTATTTGTCGCTATGTTGGTGATTATTAAGTTCATTATTTCTATTTTGCAGATTATTTCTTATTTATTTGAAGTTGATAGGTAATCTTACGAACCAATTGCCCAAAGAATCCAAATCTGATATATTTGATATCCATTTTGAACTTCTTTCCAATGGTAATTCGGATATTCAGAAGCACGCTGTAAATTTCATTTGCCGAGTTAAAGACATGAATTCTTACAAGTATGATCAAATTAAAATTTTAGTCAAAATTGTATTCTTGGACTGATTTTGTTTTTGTTCTGCAGAGAAATGCTATCTTCGTTAACTAACGACAACTCTGTTAAAGATCAATTATTAAATATCAGAATAGATCTGAATTCAAATTCTATTCCCTTTAAAGATGTACCTTACTTGATGAAAGTTATTTTGAAGTTAGTACTTTCTCACTTATTGAAAGTCAAATTTTTTTTATTAAAAAAAAAAAAATTTCAGAATATTGTTTGGTAAAATGAGGAAAAAATCAGCCAATAACATACGAGATGCTACGTTGGAATTTTTGATGAGCTGTAAAGATGACGACGTGATGTTCTTTTTTGATATGGTGTTTAAAGAATTTAGTGCCATTGCAAAAGGTAATTTTTTGTTCATTCAACTCGCGTAAATCTTCAATTTTGTTCTCATTGATGATTCTTCATATTGTCCAGATTCAACAAATCCGGTGATACACCAAGTTGAAGAAATTGATCTTGAAAAAACCATCTCCCCCTCATGGATTTTGAACTATGTGAATCATGTCGCCGAAATACTCAAAAAATGTGGTAGTCTTTTACGAAGCACCGCGTTGAGATATCTTCTGCGGATCTTATTTAAATGTATTTCGAACGTGGTATCTTTGTACAGTCAGAAATCCTTGGTACATCCGTGTTTTCACAATCTCATCAGTAAAATTAGAGTAAATGCATTCGAAACAGTCATATACTTTCTTGAAAATTTCGACTACGTTTGGTCTCGAGACGAAATAAATGCTTTATTCAAATTCTTTGTCGATCCTTGGATTGAAAAAGTATCAGAAGAATGTTTACAAAGTCCGAATCCGTTGATGAAGCTATTTATCACGTTCACCAAAAATCCGAAGTATGAATTTCTACATATTCAAAATTAATAATAAGTTAAAAATATTTTTTTAATTTCGTTGCTTGTTTCCGTATAGATTTTTCCCTTTGTTGATTAAGAAATCAAGAAATTGTACAGCTATGGATGCGTTAATGGGACTTTTAAATAACGAGAAAGTATATTTCAACGTTAAAAATTCTTTAGTGGAGATTATTGAAAGATTATTAACCCTGGAAAGTGAAGTCGACGAAGAAGAAATGCGAGAGTTCATTAGCATGGATGATATTCACAATTATTCGGAGAGTCAACACTTCGGCACTGTGCTTCTAATGCCGCACGTATCCCAGATTCTCGAGTATCTGGAAGCATCGCTATCAAAAAGATACATCAAACTGAACGGTGTTTATATGTTGATTTTGAGACGCGTGTCGGAGTTCGGTTTGGACGAAGAAGCTGGCTCGGTTTTGTTGAATCTTCTGTTGCCCATTCTTCGAAACAAACTCGTTAGTAACAGCAGTGGGGGAGATGATGACGATATTGTTGCTCCTTTATTAGACGCGATAATCAATTTATTTAAAACGTTTAAAGATCACGATCGATTTGAACGATATTTAATACAAATTGCCTACATGTTCGGTGTTGCTAACACGCATTCAGTTCGTCAACGTTTGTGCGAACTTCTCAATTATATTTCTAAAAAAACGGGGTAAGTAATTCATATTACCGACTTGGGTTTGATTGAACGAAATTAATGTAGGTAACGATGTTTTTTCCTGTGTTTAAAGAAAAAAATTTATCGATTCGGAACTGATTTGTGGATTAAACTTAAACGACAAGAAGTTGATCGGTCAACCGGATTACGATGGAAGGTTGGCAACCTTCAGAATGATCAACGAGGTCCGAGATAACCAGCAAATATCAGTCTACTCTGGTATCTTCATCGTTTACAATTGTTTCTACATGATTAGAAGTATCAACGATATAGCTTTAAGGGATCATTCGGGGTTATGCTTGAAAAATCTATGTCCTGCTTTGTGTGAAAAGTACTGTGATGATAAAAAAAGACTTGACTTGTTTCTGAACGATATTCTGTTGCCCTTGATTAGAGAAGGGATTTTAAGTAACGATGAAAATTACCAACACGAATCTTTGATGCTATTGAGTTTCATGGTAAGTAAAAGTATATAATCGTTTTTATTCAATAGTTTATTCGTATTGTGATTCAATTTCAATTTTTTTGTATTGGTTTTATAAATCTTCATTTTTGTCTTTAGACGCGTGAGTGCAGCAAAATTCATTTCGTGTTCAGGGATTTATATCCATTGGCTGATAGTGAAGATATAGAGGCTGATTTTTTCGAAAATATTTTACATTTACAACATTTCCGAAGGATAAAGGCATTAAAAAGGTTTATAACGCATTACACATTAAATTAATTTATGAAAAAAAAGATCGTGTTTCACTTGACTTTTAAAATTCAATTTTATTTAATAGATTCAGCGAAATAATGTCTCAGCAACTGAAAGCACCCACGCCTTACGCGTTGACGTTTATTTTTCCTCTAATCACGAGAAGTCTACTGTCTACGAAGTTTTCCAACGAGCATGGCTTAATTGATGCCGCTATCGAGGTAATTTGAAAAAAAAATTCAAACTATATGTTAATCTTCCAGCAGTCACCGTTATGTATATTTTTATTATTTTAGATAACTTGTATTTTCATCGGAATATGTACTCGTATGTCGTATGATATTTTTTGTTAATTTTAGGCGCTCGGTATTATCTGTCGTCTGTCAACATGGCGTCATTACGAAAAAACACTCAAATTTTATATTTTGGAAATGCGTAAAAATGTTGCACTTCGGAAGCAAGCCGTCCGTATTATGTCCGTAATTTTAGATTCGTTCCACTTCGATATCTCTAATGCTGATCAAACAAATACCGCTCGAAATCAAAATGACATCAAACACGAAAATAACAACGAAATTGAACCGATGGCCGTAGATGACGAAATTGAAGGTATCTCGAATGAATGTGAGGATAAACAAATGCTTCCAGCCGTCGAAAGAATGATGGTATTGTGTCGTTCGGATGCTACCAGAGTGTATCGCAGTATCAAGTCCTTTTTAATTCCGAGTCTGGATCGCATTTTCATGGCTTACGATGACTCCCAACAATATCACAAGCAAAGTAAAAAAGATACAAAAAATGAAAAAGAAGAAATGGCCGTGCTAAGTATACCGATCGCCTATGCTGCTGTTAAATTGATGAAAAAATTACCAAAAACTGTACTCGAGCAGTATATATCGACGTAACGACTTTTTTTCAATGGGTATCATTTGATAGATGAAGTTATATTGAAATTATCGATAAAAACTTTTTCTGTGCAGGATTTTTCTGAAATTGAGTACGTATTTGAAATCGAGGCTGACCAGTATACGCCTCATTGCTCGAGAAACCATGCAGAATATCTTGATAGAAATCGGACCGAAATTCTTACCTCAACTTTTATCTGAAATGATGTCTATATTAACCAAAGGCTTCCAAATTCACGTACTTGTGTTCACATGTCACGCCATTTTGGAAAAAGTTAAAGATCTGTTCGCAGAAGGTGAAATAGATGCGTGCGTCGATCCTATTTTAGAAGTTAGTCGTCTTCGAATTTTCTGATCGATTTTTAAAACCATTTTCACGAAACGCGAATGTTAATATTTTCAATAGATTTGTATTGCGGATCTTTTTGGAAAGCTATCCGAAGAAAAAGAAGTTACCAAAATAACCGGCAAAACTCCAGAAGCTAAAGGGAATAAAAGTTACCACATGTTGAGTATTCTATCGGAGCACATCAGCCAGTGTCATGTCTTAGATATAATAGTGCCTTTGAAACAGGTACCCAACTTCACTTGAAAAGAAGCGTGTAAACGTATACGAATACGTAGTACTTTTAAAAAATGGTATTTTTTTCAGATTTTAGCGATGAACATGTCAACAAAAACTGTAAATAAAGTACGAAGATGTTTGCAATATACGGCTTTGGGTCTAGTCAAAAATAAGTACATCGATACAGAGTCCGTTTTGGATCTAGCTTACGGTGTCTCGAATGAGTGTATTCCTGAATTGAACTGCGAAAATGAAAATAACAAGGTTAGAATCGAAGCCGAAGCATTAAAGAAGTCTGATATATTTCTTATACCTGAAGGTAATGACTTTGAAAGAGGCTTTGTACTTTTGGTTACAGTAAACGTACGTTGTACTATTGCATAATTATGTCGTCGTTTGTGCGTAGAACCGAGAAAAATGAAACCAGAATTGAATAAGACATGTGCTCGAACGAATGCTCATGTTTTAATCGAATTCGGAGTAGAATTGTTAGAATCGACTTTGCGACAAGAACAACTAAAACCAAACGCTTACCGGCACCGACTGGATCCGTTTATGCCTATAATCAAAGACTGTTTACATTCGCAGCATATTAAAGTAAGTGAAAAGATGCGACACTCTGCTTAGATGATGAGATTTAAATTAATTGTATCTAATTCGATGATTTCAGTTACGAATACTTTCGCTTAAATGTTTAGTGAAATTGTTCAAAAAAAAATTACCGTCCTTAAACGATAATATCGCTGATATTTGCGATTCAATCTTCGAAATATTGGGAGAGTATTCTAGCCCAGCCATGACTGGAGAAAACGCCGATCTATTGATGGCTGCTGCTAAAGTACGTTTTTATTTTATTTCTCTTATGTGACGTATCGGTTTCAAAGTATTTGTCCATTTGAAAGACTAAGCAATTTTTTACGATATTTATTACATTGACTAATCGATGCAATCATTTTAACAGGCTGCATTAGTATTAGTTCACGATATAGAGTATAAAATTGACAACTGCCAACTTCGTATCATGTTATTCGTAGCCGAAGACTTATTAAAAAATGTTACCCATTATGGAACTGGATTTTCTCTTATTAGAGCCGCAATTAAGCGAAAATTCAATTTACCAGAGGTGCACCATCTTATGAAAAATATCTCGGAATTGAGTATTCGATCGTATTCGGAGTCTATTCGAACGATGGCCAGAGAAGTACATTTTTATTTTCTAATTTCAAATTAATTGACTGAATTGAAATTCGAAAATATGATTTTACATGTATTTGTTCGGTCGCAGGTGTATTTCAAATATTTAATGGATTATCCTCATGGCAAAAAATTACGCCAGCATATACAGTTTTATGTGGATCAGTTGAAGTATGATCAATTGGATGGGCGGAAATCTGCATTGGAGTTGTTACAAATGTTACTGAGAGAAATTCCAATGGTTAGTGTTGATAATTTTGCTGTCAAAGTAGATTTCTATTAACTTTATGCGCGTGTACGTAATTAGTCCGGAAATGTTAATTTTTTTTTGTCCTGCGTATAGGAATTATTATTGGAATTGGGAAGCTCATTACATTTTGCATTGGCATGTCGACTCAATCAAGAAGAATCAGCCGAATGCAAAAAAATGGTAGCTGATTGTCTAACTCTAATCATAATTCGAATCAAAGGTACTAAGCAGAAGGACAAAATGTTTGACACTGTCATGATATGGATTAATGAACAGAAGGTTAGTTCTTACCTGAAAACTATCTTAATATAGCATACATTACATTTATTTTGTTAAGCGAGTTTTGACTTTTTTTTTGACATTTTTTTATCTAGATCTCAGTTAGAAGGCTGGCTTTACAAATTTTGGGCTTGTACGTGTCCACTTTGAAATCCGATTTCGTTGACAAGCTAGATCAAGTTCTGCCCTCCATCGAAAAGCAGCTTTCCAACGGTGTACCAAAAGCCCCTCTGCTGGAATCTACAATCTCTGTCACTGAAATGGATCATCTCATGTTTCAAACACTTCATTTATATAAGATGATCCTTGAAAATTGTACAGAAATACTGAACGACGAAAAATATGTTGAGCATGTTGATAAGATAGGTGGTGAGTTCACACTTGAGAGCATATGTTACTGCAACAGTTGATGAAATGTTGAAAAAATACTCATCATCGTGTATAAATTGTATTTTTCAGTAAGTTGTCGAATTTTCTTAAACCATTCTCACGAATGGGTACGTTTAGAAGCTGCTCAGATATTAGGCATTATTTTAAAATCAATAAATATCGCGCATATTGTGGAAGCTTTGAAGAAGAAAAAAAATAATAGAGTCGGATTTTTACGCGATGAAAAAACCAAAGAAATGGTAAAAAGTTTATGTTTGGATTTCTGCGACCAACTGGCCCCCGGTCATGATGTTATGAAATTGCTGGTGAAAGAAGTAAGACTCGATTGTTAATAAAGCCGTCGAGTGTCGAAAATAACGTTTCAAATGAATTTTTTTTCAATTATTTGTTTTGTAGACTAGAATAAATTTATTGTATCTGGTGGACGTCTTGAAATACATCGATACCGCAGATCCCAAAAAGTTGTCACTGTTATGGTTAGTGAAAAAATTGACCAAACAAGTTACTTTGGAAGTAGCAAAAGCTCCTCAAAAGTACATCGTGGTTGGTATTTCACATAATTTCATAATTTTTTCTTCCTTAAGCTTAGTCTATCTCTGATCAGATTTTTGCTCAGTATTTTTTTTTTTCTACAGAGAACAGCAGTATTTCAATTATTTATCTCACTGGCTGGGAAGCTGAGCGAGGCGATTCTCTCCCCCTTGTTAGCGACTATTTTAACGCCTGTAATACGCGAATTAGAAACTAATGACGAACAAGGGGCTACAATTCGACTTTTAGCGGAAAAAGTACGACAATTTTACCGTGAAAAGACTCCATCAGTTGTTTATGATGACGTTATTGCTAAAATACAACGTAAACTCAATATTAAGAAAACTAAAAGAAAAGTTACTCGGGCTCAAACGGTAAGTTCAACGTCGGTGGACTTATGTGCTTCGTAAATTTCATTTGCACACGTTTCGTGTTCATGTATTACAATTATACGTTTGAATACGTATGCATTTGAAAAGATTGTTCTATGAATGAACAATCAACCGTATCTATCATCCCATCGTTTGTTCATTAGTTCATTAGTTGATTTAATGTATGTACTGATATCGTAATTTTTTCGCAGGCCGTTATTGATCCACAAAGAGCTGCTACCTACAGAGTAAAGAAACAACTCAAGAAAAAACACCAAAAACAAAGAAGACTAGAAAAACTGCGTCAAAGGAAGTTCAAAAGTCGCGAAAGAGTGAAACTAGTTCGTGTCACGTGATTCTGTTTCCTGTTCTGTGATTGTAATAAAAGTTTTCCATTTTTAGGCTAATTTACTCTGTTCTCGTGAAAAGTAGTAGACCTTATTGATCTTGATGTATTCGATACCATTTTGGTGATAAATTTACACGTTTGTTTCGATACGGATACCTACCGATCGATGCGTATATGCTTTATGTAAGTGTCCTTAAAATGTTTCAAATAGTTTTCATTTCCTAAATTTACTCCGGGGTTATTAGTGCAAGGTTCGTAGATGTCTGAGGGCTTTATTTATCTTCTAACTAAACGTATGTTGACGTATGAAAACTATTCTGGGAAGCGTAAATTATTTCATTGATTTTTAACATACGTAATGAAGTTCGTTTCAATATTTTTAACGAGTAGAATAAATTTGACGGGTGATTCAACATTTTGACGTAACTGAAAGGTGATTTCAAATGAGGATGGAAAGTTGTAGAAGTAAGATGTTACAGTACTGCTGGTTTTTTTCTTGTTTTTCATAACTGTACTTTTACGCTTAACCGGCACCCTTTTATTTAGATGGAAATGTGTCATTATTATCTTTATGACGGTGAATAATTTCACCGATCACCTCAAGGTCAGACATTATTGTTCGCTGCGTTTATCGCTAAAAATTCCTCTTATCTGATTTTCCTCTTTTCAAATCCGATACAAATACCGGCTATGAACGAATTCAGTGCGTTAATAAATAAATGAGGTACGCAATAATTATTTTGGTGTTTGTGCTGTTCGTTGATCAAGAATTTAAAAGGTAAATACGAGTTACCAACAAAAAATGCGCAAAATTGATAGCAGCAGTCTGATTAAGAAACTGCTTACAACTGAATTAGGTACCTAATGTAAGCTAGTTTTCATGAAGAATAAAAACGACTACGAAAGCAGTAATTCTTATATTTTAAATAATAAACAACACTTCGTATGGTTTGTAAAACAAGGGGAGTAATGAAAAATTAACAAGTATAGAAAAAAATTGCAAAAAAAAAGAAAAATGAAACAAAATACAGTACTTTACGTTCTCATATTAATAGTATCATTAATCCATTCACGTCTGGAGATAGCCTTAATACGAGGATTATAATTAGAATTATCATTACGCCAAGGTGGAGAAGCTTCAATAGTGCGGGTGGCGTTAAGTGGTACGAAATCGCAAGCTTGATCATTTTCCCATGAAAACGTACTTCCGTTATTTGCGTTCGAATGTAGTTTTTCAGCTACATTACACTCGTAGCTATCAACAGTGTTTAGTTGATTAGAATTTATGTACTTGCTGCGGTAATGGGAATTCTGTTGATGAGATTGCGGTTGTTGGTAGTTACAGTCAATGAAATTGTCGGCATTCGCTTTGTGTTGACGCCGAGTAAAGAGCACCTCCTGGTTGGGCTGCTGTTGTGTGGATGTTTGAGATTGACTTGCGTGATGGTTATTTTCAGCATACGATGATCGAACGTTATCCTGCAAATGTTGACTATCTCCTTCTGTTCGCTGATTACATATCGACGAATTAGGCATATTTTGCCTGAAGAAACGACGATTCGCGGGATAACGATTAAATGTTTGCCCTTGATTGGGCGTAAACCTCGGCCGAAAACGGTTACTTTGGTTCAAATCATTTTTGTTGTATTCCATTTGTCGATTATGGTACTGGTTACTACGAAAGGATTGAGGTCGATAGAATGGTCTGTAGCGATTCTGATTGCGCCAAGATTTTCTACCGAATGTGTGCTCGGATCTAGGGTCATATTTATCTTCCTCGTATGACTCGGGTTGATATCTATTGCGTTTGGATGCAAACTGTTCATTCCTGTACGGTTTTGAATGAAATCTGTTGAGTTGAGGCACCATCTTTTCCCCTTCGTACGGCTCCGGATGATACTGATTAAGACGTTGAATCGGTACACCAGGATTATTAAATTCGTCGCGATGTTCTTCCCGCTGGTGTGGCTCATCATCGTCGTAAATCGTGTTATTCATATCCTCTTTGACGTTGACTTTATTCTCCGACTCTGAATTAAGTTGACGAAGTTCGTCTTTTTCGTCAACTGACGTACCGTATTCAGGACCTTTCTGCTGCTGAAATTTCTGATTGAAAGGTCTACGTTGCAAATCACCTTGATCGTGATACGATTCTTCTGGATTTCTATTTCGTTCTAATTTGAAGAATTCATGACTAGGAGAGTCGGTAGATTTCACAAAACGTTCTTGTTCAGAATGTTTTTCATCGTGACGAACTTTCGCTGATTTATTTTGCGAACAGCCGATTCGAATGGAATTTTTATCAAAAAATTTGAGAGCTGAGTTTGACTTTGGCGTACTATTTTGAAAGCCACCGAAACGATTGAAGATTGGTGGTCGACGATTACGGTATGGCGTAACGATTGGTGGCATGCGATCGGTATTATTGAAACGACGAAAAGAAGTTATATTCGAGCACTGATTTTGACTATCATCTGAAATGTTGACATTAGCTTGAGATGCATTGGATAGATGGAGCTTTTTTCGTGACTTTCGATCTGGAGTGGCGATTTGGGAACGTATTTGATTATCAGAGTCTATTGGGCAAGGTTCTTCCATCAAACGAGTTTCAAAAGTGAAAGGTTCATTTCGATTCACGACACGTGGTTCAACGAGCAGGATTTCGTCGGATCGATCACGGCAGCTTTTTAACCACGGACGAGAAGGTAGATTGCTAACCGCAGTAGGCTGGTCGATGACTGTAATCTCATCTGGTTCGTCGCAACGCCTTTTTTGCCAGGGATGACAATGTGTTTTGCGATTCACAGTCGAACTTCCCACGATCTGAACTTCATTTGGATCACCAAAGCTGTTTTCTTGATCTGGATGCGAGAGGCGTTTGCGACTTACAGTAGGCGATTCAGCGATTTGAACTTCATCCGATTTATCGAAGTAGCTTTTTTGCCGAGGTAGAATACGCATAGTTTGGGGTTTGGACGAAATACCATCGGCTGATGTTAGGTGTGAATCATTCGATTTTACTGGAGATTTAGTCGTCGATGATTGAATGCATTTTTCCATTTCAATGGGAGAATCGTTTTCAAAATCATCATCACTCGTGAAATCTCGAATTTGTCGCCTTCTCATAAAATCAGCAAACGCTTTTATATTGGAAGCGGTCGCCGGGATATTTTCAGTTGGAGTATAGTCCGGCGATGGAATAGAATCAAACTCTATCACATTTCGATTACGGTTATCTTCATTTTCAGAAACAACTTCGGATTCATTGGAATCGTCCGACATGCTTTGATTTTCTGTATCACAATCGGCATTCGATGCACTGTCCGACTGAACTAGCGCGTTCATTGGATGTATAGCTAATGATTCGCCATCCGGTGGTTCATTTTCAACAATAACCAATTCGTCGTCATTTACCACTTCTTTGTCAATTGCATAATTGAAAGCGACTTGTTTCTTCTGATTTTTTTTCTGAGATTTAGGTTGATTTCGCGAGAGGTTTGGTTGAAGAGAAACTGCGTCTGTAATTACAATTTCACTGTCAATTTTCTCAGTTTTTTTCGATTCTTTCTGCATCTGTGATGCATCAGGGTTAAGAGAAACTGCTTTCGCGATCACAAGTTGAGAAGCGGATTCCCCACTTTTTTGTGGTTTAGTTAAAGTTTTCAGAGGACCAGGCTGAAGTGAAACTGGTTCCGTAATTACAATACGAGAAAGCGCAGTTTCATTTTTTTGTAACGAATCTGATGACTGTGCGCTACATTCCGAAATCACGATTTTAGAAGCAGAAAGATCGGAATCCGTTACAGGTATATCAGTCAACGTTGGCATAACGGCTTTTATATATTTGTCCACGAAACTGTCCACCAAACTAGTGAGCTCATCATTAGCGTCTTCATCTACAGAAATGCAATCAGAACCTTTTGAATTTGTCGACGATTCTTTTTCTAAATCAACGTTAAGCATTCGTGTTTTTTTGGATGATGGCGTATCGCAATTGTCATCGTCTTCATCACTCAAAGATTCAATATACTCTTCACAAGAAACACATTCTACGTCAGAATCCGAAATATCGACTATTTGAATAACTTCCTGTTTTTTGTTACGACGTTTTCTCGAAATCGGATTCGACGTAACGAAAGAATTTTGATTACGAAATGTGCAATCATCAGAAAAATTGTTAGTTCGCCGGTTACGACGTTCAACTGACTGTGGTGGATCGATGCTTATTTGTATCTCATCGTCACTCGATTCGCCTCCTTCGTCGGAGTCCAGAACAACAACATCGATGGGTGTTTTCCTGCATCCAATTTCTATCGTTGAATTTTCAAACGGGCGAACGTTCGTGTTACAATTAATTATTCTATTCGGTTTGATATTCAGAATACTTTTGATACTATGTTTTTGCGTTTTCATAGCTCTTAAGATAGCTCGTTCTTCTTCGACATTTTTTGCGTTATTTAGATCACTGCTATCAAAAGAACATCGGATGAGGCTCTTCATCGCTGTTTTTTTTTTTTTATTACGTTCTTTTCTCAGTTTCTTAGCGGCTTGAATACGTTTCCGTTTTTCTATTTTTCGGGCTTGTTTTTGATTTATAATGTTACCTTGCGATTCCCAGTTTTGAATATAAGCGATAATTTTTTCTCTATCGGGATTAACAAGAGATAGAGGTTCGTCGTGAAGTACTTTATAATTTAATACTCTACGACCGTTTTCATCGAATATTATGGCTGGATCAGAGTCGATATCTTCGGTCACATTTAGTATTACTGTACGAGGATCTTTTAACGGTTCAAATATTATTAGCTGAGGGTCATTGTTCATTTTACAAACCTGAAAACAAAACGTGAAATTCAGGTTATTCGCATGCTACGTACATATGAATTGAGATATCGTCATTCATTTAAAATGTAATCGTACACAGTTTTGATTAATCTTCGATCTTTTGGAGTATGTTTTTGGTACATATAGAGTAATTTTCAACTTACAAAAAATTCATGAAGTGAGTGGTGATGCAGTTAAAACGTCTGTTATCGCAAAATGATAAATTGTGGTATTCTTCAAAAAAAAAATCAAATGTACTGACGATATACATTAAACTAACCATGATTCATCATCTTTTAATCCTTTTAACGTTCAAATTCCACGAAAAATTTTCACAAAATTGAGAAAAATCTTAGATTTTGTCAATCAAAACAAAAAGGAATTCGAGAATAGAGATTCGACATCCAAATTATTTTTTTGACTTTACTGAAAACTATAACACTGTACGAGTACAAAGTCAAAGAATAGGTGAACTGAAAAATTAAGTTGGTCAACTTTTCAGTGTGGCATGAAGATGAAAAAAAAAAGTAATCACATTAGGTCATTCTCTTTATTCAGGTTTCCATTATTCTTTTGATTCATGGTGATCATAGAATTAAATAAATTTAATAAGGTAAGATTGTTGATCACGTATTCTTTTATAACAAGTGAAATGAAAAGCAATATAACGTATGATAGTATTACCAAATATTGGCTGATTGAAATCATCTGGTGTTTATGCAGAATTTTAAATTGAATATGACTGAATTATAAATTCATAACGGAAATCGGAAAACTTAAAATTGAAAGCGAAGTGGTTAGAAGTACAATGTTAATTTTAATTACTTTAATTTCATAGCGTATTTATATGTTAATTATTAATTATGTGCACAGGTTTTCATCGGACACTACAGTTGAAAAACAAACTATACAGAGACTATGAACTAAAGCCCGAATAAGAAATCAAAATGAAAAAAACATGTTCACATGTTCGAGAAAAAAGCAATTTCGCAGGAATTTACGAGCTCGTATACGGTATTCTTGTTGTTAATGCCGACGTCATCAAAACTCGTACTCGTGTTAATGCGCACTGGATTGAAAAAAAATTATCGTTAAGTCTTTTAAGTACTTACCATACTCTGTATTTAGGATTTCGATGAACAATTAGGATAAGTACTATTATGATTTGATTCCCATATGAATATATAATACGAAGATAGAATTATAGCCGGCATCGAAACGGAAAACAAATAGGCTACAACCGTAAGAATTCTAATAATTTTTTTCTCATTGGATGTATTCTTCTTCTCTTCGAGTTCCGCGTTTCCATTAGCATTATCTGCATTCCACTGGTCGTCGTTGCAAATATTTTCTTTGCTTCCCATCGTTGAAAAATTTCACGTTTAAATTCACGAACAGTCACGTCTACATTCGGGCACTACAGGGTAATGACTTACGCTGTCGGTTTACAATTACTAAGGTTTCCTCGGTAAAGGGATTTAAGGGAGTTTATCCAGTTATTTAATGGGAAAAATGACGCCGCCGTGGAAACAGTTTACACGTTGACAGCGCGCTAACCCTTTTTAATAAATTAATTGCGTGCTCTATAGTGTTTCATCTTTCACTGGTGTTGCATTTACCATTTTAGGCTGCGATGTTTTACACAGTTTTCTTTTTAATCAGCGTATTTCCTGCGTTATAATTCTGTGTACTGTATAGCTTGCAGTTAAATTTCACAAGTTAAGCGTCTACTTATACCTGCAATCAGAGCAATGCAACGTTTCAGCTTGTATGATGATATTTTAAATTACGTAGTGTACGTCGATGTTTATCCCTAGAAGTAATTAATTTCCGTTTCTGCTCAATCTTTATTTCGATGAGATATTCTAGGTATACTTGTCGAAGTTGATTTACTCCGTTCAGCCGGTGAAAATTTTCGACAACCTATTTTTGTTTTGTTCTGTATGGGACGATTATTATTTAAATTACTTCGCCGCCGTAAACTACTGAATTATCAGATCTTTTTTTAGGTGTGTTGTTTTTTTAAAATGATGTACGGTGTTACGAATATAAAAAGAAACTAGAAAAGGGTGGGGACTGTATTATTGAGTAAAAATTCCTACCTCTTTCTATGATTGTCGCTTGTTGATTCATTCAATGCGCATATAAAATGATCAAGCTGAAGTATCTATTCATCTTCTACGAAAGCTGTCAATATGTTTGTGTGTTTCGTGATCGTTATGATATTTATCGTTTTCTCTTTAGCGTTTATTAACAAAAAACCCAGAAACTATCCCCCGGGTAAAAGTATTTATTTTTTGTGTTGGTACTTCGGTGGTGATGGTACTCTTTGATTTGCGCTTCTCCAAGCATTTATATTCTTTCAGGTTGATAAAATAATTGAAAAAAATAAATTTTTTCAAGTACAAACATGATGTACCGAGACCTACATTGTGCATAGATACTTAATCTAGTTACAGTACAATGTATCATATATACGGATGCATATGATTAGTATAGCTATACATATTCATTGATCTGGTCGCATGCGTGTTGCTAACTTGCTACAGAAAAATTCATCGCAGTTTTTTTTCCAAAGGAATTATTAAATTATTGTTTTGCTGCAGTGTCCGGTCACAACCCAGCGGGGGTTTAATTATATTAATAGGCTTTTTTCAGAAATTAAAATTATCTATTTGCCACAGGTCCGTTATGGGTTCCTTTTCTCGGCTGTTTCATGCAAATACAAAATATTCACGCAAAAATACGATATTATCACTTGGTATGGGCCTACCTTCGCGAATTTTATGGTCCTGTAGTCGGCTTAAAACTTGGCTCAAATAAAGTGGTCGTTGTATCTGGTTACGAAGCTGTTCAACAAGTAATGTGCAAGAATGTTTTTCAAGGGAGGCCAGATGGGTTCTGTTTTCGTTTGCGTACCCTCGGCGAAAGGCTCGGTTTGTAAAATTTTGTAGTTGAATTGATAGGTATCTCGTGGCCTAAATACGAAGGATATTAATCGAATATACCTAATACTTCAGGTGTAGTTTTTGTCGACGGTATATTCATGAGGGAACAGAGACGATTTTGCTTGTATCAGTTGCGGCAACTTGGTTGGGGTAAAACTTTCATGAACGATATTGTAACGAGGGAAGCTAAGGAAATAGTAAATTTAATCAAGTCCGAATGTCAGGTAAAAAAATATCGCCGTTATAATCGAGTAATTTGCAAATCTAAAAATCTTGACCAGTAGATAGATATACACACATGTACATACTCCTAATTTTAGACTTTTTCCATAATTTCAGCGAAGCCTGATTCGAGTCGATCAACTTTTTGATGTCAGTACCTTGAACACAATATGGACCATGATTGCAGGTCATAGGTTTTCATTGAACGATAAAAAGTTACAAAAACTAGTGCACCTGGTCCACGAAGGATTCCGTTTGCTAGACATGTCGGGAGGTCCCCTCAATCAGGTGCCAGTTCTTCGTTATTTCGCACCTAAACTCTCTGGATATAATTCAATGAAAGCTAATATCACAGAATTGATGGATTTTCTGAAGGTGAATTCGATTTTACATGGTACCATACACAAAACAAAATTATAGTAGCAATAGTAAATAACTTCCATCATCATCGTAATTATAATCATACTAAAAATGTCCGAGTTTATGCATTCATCTTTCGCTCTATACGAGAGGTTAGAGGTGGCTGGCTTACATCTTGAGTTTTCCTACCAAACTTGTAACCTGCTCACTCTGTACGAAAGATACCAGTCTATTTTTATTTGTTTTATAGGATACGATCATTTTAATTCAGTTGGTAGTTCGGTATATGATTCGTGAAATGATCGTCGAGTTAGTTTATTTTCTCTTCGGGATATTCTCATTCTTTACCAATTGTGGGTGCAGAAATTTCTATAACTGCAAAGGCGGATCAATGAGTAAGTTCCACTGCACAATATCTCGGCAACAAAACTGGATAGAAAAATGATTTTTAAACCAAAATGTAGCCCCAATTTTCTGCTATTACCGTACAAAATTTTATTGTAATCGGTTCAGTGTTGAATGAAACTGAGGGCCATGAAACGAAGCCAACTCCGTGTAAAGTACCGTTCACGATGAAACAATGAATAAATAAATAAAAGCAAATTATATAAATGTTGTGAATGGCTAAAAAATGAATGAAGTGGTTGAATTGTGCCAGTACAACTTCTAAATCAGTGGTATAAAAATTTCAAGAGCGCAGCCTCGATCCAGACTGAGGAAGATTTCCAATGATAAACTTTACTTCAAGCACAGGCATACTCCAAGAGAGTGAATGAGTAACTTTTTGAAAACTGAAATACTTTTTCATCACTGATTGCTCTTCTTTGCTAATAAAATGAATAGCGACGCAAGTGACTTTAAATTTCAAAAGTTTATTCAAAAGAGGTACCTCACAAGTTAAAAATCATACAAAGAATAGAATCATTTAAAAGGCTCACGACTATTGTTGAGAATAAAGTAAGTTAATAGGCACAGCATCTTGAACGTTTTTTTTTTTTTTTTTTTTTTTTTAATTAGTTAGGTTACATGGTCTTTATTGTTGTTCTACCGAACTGATGGCAATAAAATTTTGTGCAATAATACCAGAAGCTAAAGTTGGGGCTACATTTTGGTTTAAAAATTATTTTTCTAGCTTTTTTATTGTCGAGATATCGTGCAGAGGAACTTATTGATCAGCTTTCGTATCTCAGAATGTAAGTAGTTGGAAAAATCTTATGTTAATCGCGAAGAATTCTAGATGATACGATAGATTGGGTATGAGTAGACAGCAAATTTACTTACTTAGTCCTTGTTCTACAGTTGATGTGAAAAATCACATTACACGATACTTATCACCTTTACAGAAGTACTTTCTTTTGAAGAATGACGATGATCGATGAAAAATAACACTATAATATTCGTATAGGTACATAACTTATAAAATGGATCACAATTTTTTTAAATAATGGTTTTCATGTATTTAGGAAGTTATTGAAAAGCATCAAGAATTCAAGAATGATAATTTTATCACTGCTTTTTTACGAGAAGTAAAACGTAACGAAAACAACAAAGATAGCACTTTTACCGGTGAGAAAACAATTAAAGAATTCGTGCGCTACGTACAGTGTATCATTTACCTATTTCTGCAGCTAATTTACAACTTCTTGTTATCTGAATTTTGATCACTTTGTTATATCGTACGTTTTATCGACAATCGCCTCAATTGTTTTACATACAGAAAATCAATTGTTGGTTATATTAGAGGATTTTTTTATGGCCGGTACTGAAACCACCAGTAATACATTATCGTTTGTGGTTTACTATCTTGTTAAATATCCTGGGATTCAAGACAAAATTCACTCCGAACTAGACAAAATTATAGGTCACTTGCAAGTT
Source organism: Ferrisia virgata (assembly GCA_900060175.1). NCBI lineage: Eukaryota > Metazoa > Arthropoda > Insecta > Hemiptera > Pseudococcidae > Ferrisia > Ferrisia virgata. Next base: position 5,124 of record FIZR01019004.1, on the reverse strand, counting down.
CCTACCATAGAACATCGAGATAAGTATGATTTTTTTGGATAGCAATATTTTTTTTTTTTTTTTTTTTTTTTATCTTTTTGCGTTCGATAACGTTGATTGTAGATCATTTGAATAATTTGGCCTACTATTTGAATGATATGAATTTCAGGTTGGTCTATTTAGAGGCCACGATTATGGAGGTACAAAGACACGCGAACCCAGTTCCAATCGCCATCCCACACAAAGCTATTCAAGATGTAGAACTTATGAATTATATGATTCCGAAAGTACGTGCGGTTCAGTCGGCATTAATTACCTGTATCGTTTGAACGTGATTGTAACTAACGGAGATATAAAATCAATTTATCCAATTATAAAGGACACAACCATTTTACCAAGTTTATGGAGTGTTCATATGGACCAAGGTTATTGGCAAGATCCTTCCATTTTTAGGCCTGAACGTTTCATTGATTCAGAAGGGAAGATCATTCAACACTCTCATTTCATGCCTTTTGGGCTAGGTAAATGCGAATGCTCGTGATTGGTTTTTATAAGTATAATTTTCAAACGGTTTACCAATATTTACGTAATGTTATTTTCAGGGAAACGAAGATGTATCGGAGAGGTGCTCGCGAAAACAACATTATTTTTATTCTTATCAATTATACTTCAAAGCTTTAAAATCGAACCCAGCTCGGAAATGAACTTTTCTGTTGAAATTTTAGATGGCGTTACTTTAGCATTGGATCAGTTTCGAGTAAAATTTGTTCCTCGAAAATGAATCTCATTCAGACCATTTTCTTAATCAATAAATTCGGATTAGCTTTAATTGTTTGAAGACTGAACACGAATGCGCGTGTATACAAGTAGATATGCTCCATTATCCATTTACAAGATTTGAGTTCAAAATTGGTAACTATTTTATATCAACTATCCAATTACCGATGTAGAAAAATAATGCGATCGTAAATAGTTCACTGCTATTCTGTCAACGTGACGATATTCAATAAAATGATTACCTGTATTAATGGGCTTACGTATTATATTCGGTGTGTGTGAAAAATGATAAATATCCTTACCAAGATTTCCAACCATCAAAGTCTAACCCCGTATTGATGAAGCAGATAGTCGAGTACCTAGCTGCTTACTACCTGCCTATATCTATGCCTATCTATCACACATTTGTTGAGTGTAATTTGTGAAAAAACGAATTTTAATTATTCTATCTAAAAGTACATACATTTTTATTTGTTTGTTATATAAGTACAATATTTCGCGGTACGATGCGACGCGACATAAGCATTTGTGAAAGCTAAAAATTTAGCCATAATTTTACACGCAATCAGATTGAGTAACGTTTTATGAAGGAGACTGGTGAATCGTGCAACATTGAAAAGTACCCAGCAATTTCAAGAATCGTTATTTAACGAGCTTGTAAATTGACGGTGTAAGGTTGCGGCGTTAGTAAAATTCCAGCACCCGGGGTTGAATTGGGTTCCTTGCCTTCGGGGAATGTAATTTTGTATCGATTGAATAGAGCGGTGAAGGCTAAAAACAAGAAACTCTTGGCTAGTACCTCCCCTGGGCAGCGTCGTTTACCTGAAATTGTATTAAAAATGAACGTAAGTTATCTAGCCATTAACAATATTATTTTACAGTCAGGTAATCGGACTACGCTTGATATTTACCCAAACCAAAAGTACATAATCCTTCATCGGGAATCAGTTGTCCGTCTTCGGTGAGAAATCTTTCTGGTCTGAATACTTCCGGATCGCTCCATCTAGCTTCGTCATAATGAATCGATCTTAAACTCATCAAGATGATAGTATTCTGAAAGTTGACATGTTCGTGATTAGTGTACGGTAGTAAATGGGGATGAAATTTAGATTTAAAAAATGAAGAATGTCCGTCGGTACTTTTGGAATTTTGTATCCTTCCAAAGTCGTATCTTTTAGAACCCTTCTTGGTCCAGCTGTCGGTACAACGTGTTGGAATCTTTGTGATTCCAATAGCAACGCTTCGACGTACGGTAGCCTGTAATGTTTACAATTTTTTTTTTATTGCAGGTATTTATTTATTTCTGTTTGTAAATTCAGTATAATTATATCACGCTTCGCCATGCCCAGTAGTATGAAAACCTCAATATCTAATTGCTGAACCGAGTTCATTCGAATTTTCGAAATAAAAAAACATATTTTCAGTCTGCTCGTTTTAATATCGCGAATAGTTATCCCTTCGCGCATTTTTCTCCTCAGCAGATTAGTAACCAACGTGAACGCCGTAAACAATTAGGACGCCATGCCATAGCCACAATAGGTATATTTCAGTTTTTCACGGAATATGCCAAGAGCTACTAGCTAGGTACTAGGTAGGCTTACGTACTTCGCTTTATCTTCTATCGACGGTATTTGTTGACGTTTCAAAACTTTATCGATTTCTTCGTGAAGTTTCTGTTGCACATCAGGATTTGTGACTGTTGCCAGTACAGCGAAATCCAGGGTGTAACTTGTGGTTAGAGCGCCAGCAATGAAGAAATCCAAACAAATGGCTACCAATTGGTCATCTACAACGAACGCAATGACGGTAAAATGTGTACTAATTCTATTATAATTGAGAGAATATGTCAGTTAGTTTCAATTAGCTTATCGCGATTGCCGAGAGTTGCGAGACTGAGAGCATTTTGAGAAAAGTTGAAATGATAAAAAAAATGTCGACGTTGATTGATCGATCAAATAAAATTTCAATTTCGTATCGTAGGCTAATGAACGAGATGTCTCGAGTATTTGGTGATTTTTTAAATGCCTCGATATACTTATGAAATGTTACATTTGTGAATTTTATATCTGGCACTCTTCGGTTTTGAAACCGTAAATATTGCGTGAGTTGAATTTTCACCTGTGAATGTGCTGGTATCCGGGTTGGATGAATTTTTTTCGTGCAAATAGGCGTCGACAAAATCTCTCGTTTCGCTTGTGATAGTTTTCTTATGCTCGCTTATAATATCCTATAAAATGACAAAAAAATTAATTAATTAAGTAAGTAATTAATAAAATACAGAGAAATAGGCTAAGTCGCCGAATGCGATAGATAATTAGGTATCTGGTAGAAAATGTCAATCACTTACTTGGAAAAGTTCAAATAATTTGGCGTTTAGAGACTGAATGCAAGTATAACCGCAATAATCCGGAGCGATAAATCTCAGCCAAGGTAACTGATTCAGTAAGCCACCGGCCATATCGAAAGCTTTACTACGTTCACGTAACAACGTGAGTAACGCATCTAACTTATCGTCGTCTTTAGAAAACTGCTTGCCGCCGGTGATTGTCCACAAAACATTTAGAAATGAAGACGATAGTTTTTTGTTCAAAGATACATCCTCTTGATGATCGCCCAAAGATGTAAGGAAGCTGTCCAGTTCTTCTTTGATGAGATTTTCGGTCACCAATTTGCCGAAACCCAATTGTCGAAGTTGCCTTTCGGCGAAATTCCTTTGTTCGTGCCATAATTTACCGTCGGTCATGGTAATTCCTGCGATAATTGTTGAAAAATTTTACGCATTTTAGACGTGATTGACAATCCAGCCGCAGGCTTACTATATTAAAAATTTTCTTATCAAGTCGCGTTTACCTTTTCTAGTACCCATCGTTCGTAACCTGATGAAGAATCCATCCGGCCTGCCTTGGAACTCGTCTCTAGTAAACACCTGCTGTACAAGTTTACGTCCAAAAACCACAACGTATTCGTCGCTGCCTAATTTCAAGCTGATAATATTTGATTTGTAATCATCGTGTAACTTTAACAAAGCTCTGTATTGCCCTCCTAGCTGCTTGCTTAATTTCTTTATGAAAAATGTATTGCCAACGATGGGCAATCTGTTCGGACCTGAAATTAATGAAATATTCAAATACGACGACGATTAGTAGGTGCCTTGACCTGGCTATTTGTGTATAATGAGCGCTTCACAGTAAAGCAAAACGTAATTCGTACGATCTTAGGGCCCTCGCTATTCGTAATTGCAATCGAGTACTTCCTAGGTACTTTCTTACTTACTGACTTGAAACGTCAAAGGTTTTCCGGTACTTAAGTAACACTCGGTACTAACATTTACGTCTATGAATACGGTCCTTAGAGTCAAAGGGTAAAGATTTTCATCGCTGAACTCGTATTTCCCAGCCATACCTACATAGACCTTTTATTCGAGCCATCTCTACGATTTCATGTCGTGATTTAATAACCGCAAAATTTGATTGTTCGCGTTTCTTAGCAAAAACTATCAACTGCTCACCTATGTACAATGTGCATTTATTTTTTTATTTTTTTTTGCAATCCAATAAATTAAGTTACCTAATATGTACACTCGCTACTTTTCACGAAGGTAATTATTGACATCTTGGATGGAATGCTTTTCCTGGCGTATTGGCAGTTTTATCAATTCTCTACCATAAATGTAACGATTTTGCTCACAAATATTTCAAGTTTCCTTCACAGTTTTTCATATTTGAACTTTTACGACGCAAATAATTATATTATACGTATGGAATAATCCGATAGAATTACCTGGAGGATATTGTTTGGATGTTTTTATTCTTGCAGATAAAAATAAGTACAAGACGGTAATTACAAAAATACAAATTATAATAAATAACGTCATTTCCTTTTCTTTTCAATTATTATGTTAGCACAAACACTTGCGAAGTATTCGTATTTCGTATAAACGACGATGGCGATAATAAAAGAGTAAAAAATGAATCGTCTATGAATGAACGATCGTATTGTGTTGGATATTGTTCGTCAAAACGTTTATCTTTTTTTTTTTTTTTTTTTTTTAAATTTTTTGAATGAACGATCGTATTGTGTTGTATATTGTTCGTCAAAACGTTTTTTTTTTTTTTTTTTTTTTTTTGTTAAATTTTATCTACAATGCTAACGAAACGTCAAGATAATTGACCATTTTTGTCTTTGTCTTGACATAATTTTTTTGTACCTACGGTGGTGTCTGAAAAAAGTAACCTTTTTCGAGATACTTATTTATAATTTAAAGACGCGAATTTTAAAATCATAACATCGCGCGTGGTATCGCTATAGATCTGAGTAGTATGTATTATACCTGATTCTGGACCACATTTTTCTCAACGCTAATATTTC
>FIZR01019001.1:0-20308 GCA_900060175.1 Ferrisia virgata | reverse complement strand
ATAAACAATACTGCTTGAAAAATAGCAAAAAGCTCAACATAGAGAACTGAAGTAAACTTTGGGAGCCTAAAAAGTCCTTTTACTTCCCATGAAGGGACAAAGAAGGCTGCTCCACACCCAATATTAGATTTTGATCCATCTGTGAAGATGGATGTGCCTTCTACTGGTGGTGGTTTTTAAAGATAATTTTCACCACTTTCCGGTTTGGTTCATTGTTTAGTTCTTCTCAAATTAAGCTAAAGAGCTGAAATGAATCGGAAATCTAGTAGAGATCCTAGAAGAACATTAATATAATTTTAGTGCATGGCAGATAAGTACCTATATACTTTTTTTTTTCGCTTTGGAAACTAAAATCATGGACTCGACTCGGTACTCACAAAAATCACTCAAATTCCACCAATAAGTTTGGATTGACAGAGTATTAGATATATACGAGTGGGCATCGCCTAAGAACTAAATTCAGTCGTATCCAAATTTAGCAGACCGGGTGCTAAGGGTCAAAAATCGCAAAAATTGTTCGTTTTGAGCTAATCGATGGAGAACCAAAAGTTGTCCATCACATCGAAAAATTAGGCCCCTATGTCTATTAGGAGGATAGTTATGAATGTTTTCCCCCTTTTTCCCTATGAAAGACAGCGGTTTCTGACAGAATCTTCTTCCCAATCAAGCCAGGCTGTAAATATTTGGTATGTAGATTTACTTGAGGGACTTAGATGCGTCGTTGAGGGGTTTTAACATTTCAGTTTTATTGAACCGCCTCAAGGCCCCAAAAAAGTAGTATTTTGGGTGATTTTTTTTAGTTTTTCATTTTTCTTTCACATATATCTCCTCTCTAAATTGAGCTAGGGGAGCTGATATTTGGCACATAGCTTTAGTAAGGGTCCCAGATGTGTCTTTTGGGGTGTTTAAACTATTCTTTGCAGGATAAACTTTTACTCCACTCATCTAGAATATTTTACGAAAATTTGTTGCAGCTATTTTCATTCTTCAGATAGTTTGGCACTTTACACAGATTTGTTTACACCTCACAACATCCTCAATTCTTTAAAACTTCACATAGCGATGCATTCTGCTGCTCGAATACCACATTATGATATTTCATAACAAGAGTAGATGCTGTTGTAGCATTTAGAAGAAAATCTCATCAGGTCGAAATCTGCACGAGACGAAAAATACATGTATTTCGAACGGGTTTCGGAGCGTCGTGTTTTTCAAGAAACTATAAAACTCATCACGCAATACGGCAACAATAAGCTCGTCTAAATGAACGAATACACATACACGAAGAAACTTGGACTGGTAAATGTTTTAGAAAACATGTTCGTTTCATTCGAAGCTCTTCGTAAAGACCACACGACCCTCTCACCTCTTGCAACTTTCAACTTACATCGTACACTGCAGCTCATTACAAGGGTTTTTTCTCTCTTCTATTCCCTTTCCTGTCTCGCTGCAATACGTATTATTCCTCGGAGGTAAATTGTACGTAGCACAACGTTCGTCGGACATGACCGCAAACATCCGAACACAAGTTGTATTTCGGTCTATACGAACATTAATAAACTTTTCAGCATCGCCTCTCGAAAGAAGAAAAGAGTGTAACGTGCTGAAAGAACGACCTGTACATCTCGTACATGTGTACGTAATACGTACATACCTCGATATAAGTACGTACGTACGTACGAACGGACGGACGGTAGTTGCGAAAATGAATATTATCCTTATTTCGTCTTCACCCCTCACCCCTCCGCTGGCCAATCATCTAAATATACCTATAGTAGAAATAAGTCTGTCCGTCCGACGACGACGATGAATACGGCGGTGAAATGTAAAACAAGCCAAGCCAAGCCACCATCGTTCGCCTAAATATAATGTTTCAAATGAAAACCGTTGTCCAGAGTTCTAGTCGAGAGTGTAAAATTCCCACGATAACGCCCTTTTCGGTAATAACGTCGGGACACAGCAGCTTTAAATTAGATTCACTAACTGCCTTGCAAGACGCTAACTCTTGAACGTTTAACCGAATTAATGCTCCCCGGACAACCATTTTATTACCATCTGACAACCTTTGGTTTTATAAAATCACGAAACTTTCAACTCCTGCTTCTTGTTTCTTGTTCAGTGCTCCGCTCCGCGCCATTAGCTATCGCGAATCCTTCCACTCGCCTACCCACCCATCTACCTACATTTACAGTAACATTTACTCCATCGTTGTATCGGTAACTTTTTCACTTTTAATGCCACATACGTGTAAAAATTTTCCACCTTTTTCTTATCGTAAAGCGAACGCAAAAAAAACACACACACACACACGCCATAAAAAAGACAACCACTAAATTGACACAACGATTTACACAACGCAATAGCACACCATTCGCCTGTAGTAAGGCCAGCTTTAAACAAACCCGAAAGGTCAAAACTTTCGATAATCGTTGGAAAAATCGTTACTCCGAATTAATTTTTCAATTTACTCGGCCTATTTCGAATCACGTTCGCGGTTGGTTTTTCCTACAACGATTGCTCCATGTAAAAGCAAGCATTCGGTTAGCGCTCCGAAGGGGTACGAGGTGCTTTCTCTTGCTCTTGTCCATTCGTCTCTTTTCTGCGCTACGTTCTCGTTTCCTCGTAAATATTCAAACAACGTCGACCAAGGTTATACATCGCCACCGCTCCGCCATCACCATATCCAGCTACGATATATGTATATATATATGTGCTATATTCCACAGGTGCTTCGAATATATACTATATACGTATGCGACTAACTTCCGCACCCAATTTATGAGGGTAATTTGACGAGTATAAACAGCGAAACGTGTAAAATTATTCGTCCATCGTTTCGGTTTTTGCCCCAAACGTAAGACGTAGACCGGAGGGACGTCTGCGCCTCTAAAATCTCTCCTCTCCAGCTCAACGGGGTCGAAATGTTTCCAATTCTCGTTTCGGCTTTTTGATGGACTGGACGAATCGTGTCGTTACGGTGGTCACAATTAAATTTAATGATTTTTAAATATTCATATACAGGCCATATCTGTACGATATATAGGCACGCCAACGCGGTACTTACAAAAGCCACTACGAATCGTTATACCCGCCGCCATTATACGACCTTTAACCGGTCGAAATTATATACGATGAAAATTTACAGCCGTTTCTATACATCTAGGTAATCTTCTTTCGACACGAGTTGATGGCTTTATGGAGCCGCTGAATCATGGAATACAGAAATTCGTTCAATTTTTCGACCTTTTCTTTTTCCCTTCTTTACTTTCTTTTACTCTTTTTTTTTTTTTTTTTTTTTTGCAAAATTGCCCTTTTTTTTTTCCCTTTTTTATTTTTTTTTCCTTTTTTTTTTTTTTTTTTTTTTGGCTAAATTTCCGTATTTTAACAAATGAGCTACATAATCAAATTGCCCGTATCCCCACAAAAAATTATCCCAAAACCCAAAAGCGTACTAATTAGTTATTAGGAGACCTGGCAAAAGATACGACGATTTTTTTATAATCCTAAAATCAGGATCAGAAATTTTCAATGAAAAAGTCAATCAATACGCGCAAATTGCTGTAGGTAAGTTAGGACTATTTTTAATAAAATTAAAAAAATAACTAGCTTAATTTTCTATGGCATATTGTCAATAAAAACCAGGCGATTTACCATTTATCGAACTACAGTGGATAGAGAGGATGGAGGGGGGAGGGGGGTGGAAATTCGTTTTGCGGTCCTAAAAGACCATTTATTTTTATTCTATAGGGTTGAAATTTGGTACATAGATTTGATGGGGATTCTAGGTGTATTTTTTGGCGATTTCAATTTCTCAACCCTATTGCATCCTTTTATAGCGCAGAAAAAGTTGTTTTCTGGGTAGTTTTTCTAATTTTTCCAGTTTGTCCTTCCCATTTCATCTCTCCAAATTAGTAAGAAGATTTAAATGTGATTTGTGGATTCAGTTACAGCCCTAGATGTGTCTTTTTTCAGGAGGAGGATCGACTTTTCATCCTCATTGCACCCCTTTACAGGTATAAAAAACTCAATGGTGCGCATTTTTCGAGTTGGTCCTTCTCAAATCTCTCTTCCAAATAGAGCTACATGGTTGAAATTTGGTACGTGGATACGGTCTATCGACCTTCGACGAATACAGGGGAAGGGAAATATCAACAAAATCCGTTTTGGGGTCCTACCTAGAAGGCCATTAATATCATGTTGGGCCGTGTCAGATATTCCCTAAACTAAAAAATTATTTGCTCAGACAGATAGAGACCAAAATCGATCAAATTTGAGAAACAGGCTCCGATTAGAAGGTAATTTGATATTCTGGGGTGGGGATGACCTCGGGTCAAAATTCGGTTGTGTCCACATTCATAGTGGGAGGTGCTGAGGGGCCAAAATCGACAAAAATTGTTTCTTTTTAAGCTAATTGATAGAGAATCAAAAGTCGCGTAATATATTCAAAAATCAGCTTCTAAGGTCAATTAGAAAGGGAGATATGAGGAGTTATCCCCTTTATGGCATTGAAAAAAAGCCGTTCCTCTCCCACCTCTTCTCTAAATAGAGCTAGGAAATTGAAATTTGATATGTAGACTTAGTAACTCTATTGTACCCCTTCACAGCCCCGAGAATGTAGTTTTTTTTTGTCCGTTTTTCTTATTTATCAAGTTTGTTCCTCGTATAACTCTCTCCCGCCCCTTCCCCCTCTCCATACCACTGATTAGGTTTTCATTAAAATAATTATAATATTTCACGAAAATTAGGCTGTTCTAATTTGATAGATTGGAAGGATGTAAATCCAGTTTATTTACAATATTCTAATTTTTTTTTTTCATGACAAAATGAGAAAAAATAAGTGAATAACGTGTGAAATAGTAACTTAAGTTACTTAAAAAGTGACCTTGTACCACGCTTGCTAGTGACTTAATTTTAATCCATGTTTGTGCAAAAAGATGAATGCGAAGTTTCGTGCAAAAAAAAAAGTAAGGGAAATAGTCGAAATAGCACTAATAACACAAAAATGACTGAAAATTCGTAATCAGCGTATTAGAGACCCATGAAATCGATATACATGATGACTTTTTATCATTTTTCAAACTCAGAGCATTTTCAACACCCCCCCCCCCCAATTTAAAGATACCTCGGTAGAAAGACTGAAACAAATATTCGACGAATGATTCTTTTCACATTTTGTTCGAACACGTAAAATGAAGTAATTGTAACATTACTTGATTTATAGAGTATCCAAGGAGCTTGTTGAGTCTCTCCCCTCTTCGGGGATGAATTTCAATAGCTGATAAAACATCATCATGCATATCGAAATCTAGGTTTTCGAGTACGCCGAATCGGAATATAACGTTAATTTCGACGTATCTCAACTTGTACTGTTCATTTTCACAAATATGACTTAGCTGCATTAATCATCATCGTACCAAAAACTTGGAATTGTTTAATACGTGTTCCACCTGGGAGGTGAAATTCATTTCCATCACTTTGGTAAAAAAAAAAAAATTCAGTACGATATTGCATCCGTTACAAAACTACCCTTTTTACTGTCAACTGACACGGAAACTCCATCGATATCACGTAACTTGGCAGTAACATTCTTTATCGTCCATTTGTACAGACTCTCGACTAATATATTTCTTCAACACGGCGAAACGTAAACTCACCAAATGAATAGAATACAAGGTAAGACGAAAAAGTATATATATATACATGTAACGAAGAAGAAGGCGAAAAAAATCCAATCAAGAGATACCGATCAGTCATACAAACTCCCATGAGCGATAAAGTCGAACCAAAATATATCATTTAACGACATCTCCTCGTCAGCGAATAATTAAATAAAAAAACACTCGCGGGCGAAATAAAATTATAGTATATACGTATATCCTGACGTAAAAACTTTCGAAAAATCTGCAACACATCAGCATCATCGAACAGTTTTATTTTCAGTCCGATATTTTTGCTACAAGAAAATGTAATTTCAAAAAAAAAAAAAAAAAACGCAGACAGATTTAACAATCAACCACACAATGAAATACCCGATGGAAATAACTTCTGATTTTTCCCCTTCAACGCTCCGTTCGCGCGAAATCACCATTTACGAAAAAAAAAAAAAAAAAAAACTTTTCGGTAGGGTATGGTTAATGGTGCTTTTTTCTTTATACCGCCGAGTGAAAAAAAAAAGTAAAATAAAATAAGGGAGGAAAAAGAGAAAAATATTATCGTTTCAAATATTATACTTGGTCGTTATAAATTTCTAAACGCTTCTTTTTTCAATTCTCTGTTGTGTATATCCGTTATAAATATTCCGAATTCGAAACACTTTTACATAGACGACTCTTAGTTTATTTATTTATTTTTTAGTACATAACGCGATTTTTTTCTCCTCAGATACTACATTATAAGTATTACTCGTAAATGCAAACGTAATAGATATTTTAACGAGTGTGTTTTTTTTTTATTTTTTATTTTTTTAATGAGTATTCCGTTACAAGAGCAAGTAAAAAGAAAAAGTGTACAAAAAAATGGTACGCTTTTCGGTATGAATTTCATATTTGTGTGTTAGCATGTTCGTCTTGTAATATACCTATCTACAGTACATATTACGCGCATCAACGTCATTAAAATATCTTCGGTCTGGCGTTTAGCATTCTATCCATATTTTAAATAACTGCTCGACGAACGGACTCGAGTCGAGAGTACGTTTACCAAACAACATACTATGTACTAGTACGTATATGTATTTTTCGTTAGGGCAAATTCAATACGCACGATTAACGAAAGTTGCTGCCTTTTACACGAGTACGACCAAGACCACGTCGTCGTCGGTCGGTTGTCGAATCGCCCACAATCTATACACGAGATATTCACATGACGCTAACGCGAATCAAAGCTAACGTTTAAAACTTACGAGGGAGCAATTTCGACAAAAGACGCTTCGAGTAAATTTGCTGGTAAACAAGGCCAAAGATGTTCTTAGAATTTCAAATATTGCCAGTCTATTAGGCTATATACGAGAATACAAAACACACACCCATACGTAAAAACGTACACTACATCACACGATAACAGGCCGATGGCACTCGTAAGTTATATCTATACCGTGCATGTGATGTATATACCGTATACGTATCTCGAGCTGGCTTAAAAATGACCTATACGAACTGGTCGTTTAATCTAACACAGCTCTTTACCTTTATGATCGCATTTGAGCTCGTAAAAATTTTTTCCAAATCGCATACTCTCTTCGTATAGCTCTATGTTAACCGCCGTCTTAATCTAATTGAAGAGTACACACAGCCGCCAACCTAATATCATCTTGGTAAACCTTCGGTTGCTCATCTATATGATGCGTCAACAACCTCAACACACGAATCATTGTTTCCTAAACTATGTCCAAATTATACCTATTTGGCTATTTCTATCGTCATTCGTCTCGAGCGTAGAACTGATTTTATTTTAGGTGATACTGAAAATCAGTCTAGGTAGATGCAAAATAATTTTCGAAAATTCAAATATCTCAATTGAATTTTGAAAAAAAAAAATGGACCTTATATCGATCAGCACAGGCAAAAATGCCGATTACTATGTCTTTCAACCCAATACAAACAACATCAGGAATGTCTTAAAAATTCGGGCCAATAAGATAATTTTTCGGCATGCCTGATACGTATCAATGTAATAGCTTCATACTGACCGAAATCGTTTTAATTCTTCTAACACGTTTAAATTGCTAGAAAATCAGATGCATACGAATGGGCTTCATCAAAGGTTAGCATTTAGCCAAGTCCGAAATTTTCGTAAGGGGTAGACAAGGCTTGAAAATTTCAAACATTGTTCACTTTGAAACCAACTGATGAAGAATTAAAATTTTCACAACAAAAAAATCTGCTTCATAGAGCAAGCAATCAGGAGGACAGATATAAGGGTAACACTTTTAGCGACTAAAATTGAAACCCACAGCCAGGTTATTAAAAAAGTAGCCAATTGAGATATCTGTGGTATAATAAAATTTTTTCAAAATGAAATGAACAAATTTCGAAATTTTTTTATTTAACATTTTAAATCAAAAATCACGAATAATTGCGTATTGGGTCTGGGAGGGGAGAAAGGGGGTAGATCTGAGGTTCACTTCTTGGCCCAAAAATATATTTAATTACTTTTCACGGTCATTTTCGTAACAATCTTTGTATTTCTACTAGTTTCACCCCCCCCCCCACCACAAGTGGAAAATTCATAATTTATAGCATTGGAATTACGTTTAAAATTTAAATAGAAATGCTATATTTCACACAATCCCCCCTCCCCTGGTAATCAATCCTCCAGATATCTCAGAATTAATCGAGAAATTTCCCACAAAGAAGCCCAAAAAGTTAGAATTTTATCAATATATTTTAATTATAAATTAATTTTACAAGTTTCAACTACTTGATTTATTTATTTATTAAAATCATACACCAAAACAACCCACGTATAAAAATTTAACAATCACGAGGTGAAATTTTCGTACTATCAACTCACTTACGAGGTTCAACGATTGAAAAAATACATTTTCCAATGTACCTAACTCGCTATCTACCTACCTCTCAATTTGAAAATTATCAGAAAAAAAAATAACAAAGAAAATTTTCATGGTTTAAAAATTTTAAACTACATACAGCGATGAGTAGACATGGGAATGGAGGGGGGGGGAAGAACGCTGATGTAATCATTTATTCCATAATTGGGAAATGTCAAAATCTTTACACAAACCATTTGCAACGTCTTCATAAAGTGGAAATAATATTTAGATGAAGGTGGCCCAACTTTGAAAAATTAAAAATTTTTTTTGAAATTCCAACAGAAATTTGTTCATTTATGTCTGAAATTAACAACCCGAAAATCTGAGCCCAAACGAAAATATTAACCCAGTTTTCATGGAGTTGAACATCAAATTCTACGGTGAAAAGGAAAAAAATAAAAATAAAAATCCTAAAATCTAAATGTTCGACTGAATTGCAGTAATTATAGTGAATTTCAACCCAAAGATGTCCATTGAAGGGGAGAGGTGAGAGGCAGTATACTCAAAATGACACTGAAATTACAAAAAATATGCAATATATTTCATAATGCTCCACCTCAAGGCCACTTCTTCGGGGGTTGAATACGCATTGGATGTCTCTAATCATGCTCACCAAACAGTTTTGCACAATTTTTAATCCAATGGTACCAGAACTGAAATGGACGAGGAAGGGGGGGTAGCTTCAGTATCTTCATTTTATCTTATTACTAAAAAAAAAGCGATAGATGGTTTTTTTTTGTTGATTTTCTTGCTTTTAGACCTTCTTTTCATGTATGAAGGGAAAATTTACAGCAGGAAAATCAGAAAGTATAGCGAGGACAAAATTTTATCAAAATACCAGGAATGAAAAGTCGAAAAATGAGTATTTGAAGGGTATCTGTGAACTATAAAATTGTAATTTTTCTGATTTTACTTCTACAGTGTTAATTTTTTCGAATTTTGTGAGAATTTTTGGCGAGGCTTGAGCCCTACCATACCCTCTTATCACTGCCTGTGTATTTGGGGAAATCTATTCGAGTAATTTCAGAAATACTTGCTTTATATTGGGAAAATTGTACTTTCTCCCCTCTGTTGGGTTCCTTTTGAGTCGCGTTTTTCTAGAATTACTCAAATTTGGATATAAATTTAGGTTTCAAGGTCCAAAACATCGTTTTGGCTGCATTTTTATAATTTTTTTTTTGTTCATTTTTATCGCAGTATCCTATGTTGAACTCCATAAGAACATGTGTTCGGAATCAAATTTTGGAAATCATAGTCTAAGATCTAAAAATAAACAAACTTTTGTTTGTCGTCGTCGTCGTTGTCGTCTCATTGATATTTGCGTTAGACGTCTAAACCAGTTGGGTCGACTAGTGGGAGAGGAAGATTTTAAAAATTTATAAAAATTGGTCCACCCTTCTAGATTGAAAAATAGCGCATCAACAAGTAAATTAGGTAACACTTACTCATCATCATTCTTCAATACATTATAATTTTTACAAGGTTAAATCTCGTACTCACCTGAAACAAAACAATAATAAGAATTAATCGATTGTAAAAGCCTCACTTGACATTTAAATTATTACGCATAAAACTTATCAATTTAAAACTACATCTTTGCAATGCTGATACAATCCACGATTCTATTATTACTTTCGTGAACATTGATTTGCACCAGTGCACCCCTGCCATCTCATTAATTACGTTCTACGTTTAACGAGTTTGTACGTATACGTAGTACGTACCTACAATAGCATAACGGTTATTACGAACCCCTTCCAACGAAAAACTAGACATGTAATAACCCTTCGCTTCGACCGTAATATACGACGATTAAAAGACACCGATGATAAAGAAAAAGAGGGCTCGGTTGAGCGAATTTTGCACCATATCGTTTATTCAAGAAGCCCAACCAACGTATGTATAATAATACGTAAGTACAATGTAGATGCACACAGTAAACGTACACCAGCTTTTAATAAAATCAGATTTGAAAGCACGCGTCTGGTCGTACGGTGTTCGTGTTTCAAATGATGAAATATGAAAATACAAATATCCAACTTACTACATCCTACAACACGCATTCGACGAAACCTTAGAATAAAAATCTCCCTATCTATACAGCCATAGAGCAGTCTCAACTACACCAATTCTCGGGGTATTTTAAAAATCCCTTCGTAACCTCGACCAGACCATTTTTCGCAGTATCCGGATCAATTCGATAAGATTATATACTCGAAGGAATGAAAACGAGAATGAATGGAAAAAAAAAAAAAAGACCAATACTACCAGGACGACCACGACGTTTGTTGTTTTAATCCGCGAAGAAAAGATAAACACAACCGAATCTTTAGGATTTACTTTGCTCTGTTCGCAATAATCACGAAATAATTACCGTTTATTTAACGCCATGCGTAACGCTAAATCCAGTTCCGCTTTTGGTCGATAATCGAATATCGTTGTGAGGTTTTTTCTTTTACTATTATTCAATTTCCATTGGATTTTCGCTCTTTTTCTCGATACGTTCGGGTTTTCGTTGACCGGCGATAGAGCATTTTTCCAATTCTGCTCAATACGTTCGTATGTACGTATATACTTGCTTTTGTAGTCGTTGTCCTTGTTGTCGTCTTCGAGACAACTTCGTATACGATGGATGATGGTGCTACTACGACGCGACGTGGTAGATTCATTATACTTTACTATTTAGACATTACAAGGGTCGTTGACGTGTTTCAATTAACTTCTTCAACTGTATTGTACCAAGTATTACGCGGATAAGTGGCCTTTATATAGCTGGCAAAATAGTCGGATATCGCATCACCGTCCTGCGCTCGAATAAACGTGAATAAATAATTTGTTTTTCAACGCCTTTGCCACCACAATATATACCCAATATCCATCTACCGAGTTCATTCTGTAGTACTCGTCCAGATTTATTTATAATATTAGCGTTGGAAAATCGTCGTGCATTTTCCAAACTTTCGCTAAATTTACGAAACAGATACGACAACGTTGAAGAAGATAATTTTAAAAATAAATTGAAAAAAAAAAGCACAATTAAAATCGACTCGATTTACTATAATTTTTTACTTGTAACCGGCTCCCGGTTTCATATGGTTTAGACAGAAACTACACGCTACGTAACACCTTTTTAAGAAACCTCACTGTCTTTCACAAAGCAAACAACACAGGAAACTTGGCAAACTGATAATGAACTACTTGGTTGTAATACGAATTGCATTCACGTATCATCGAAATAATTAACCAGACGTTGTTACGTACATAGTACATACACTACGTATACACAAAGAACATCCTGGCTCGTTTAACTAGTTATAGCTTCTGTGTTTACGGGTTAAACTATGAAATTTATCGCGTCTTCGATGGGAACACAAAATACCACCGAATTCGACACATTCGAATTTCCATATTTGAAAAGCAAATCTTCGTTTCAATTGAGTTTTGCATCGCACTTCGATCGGTTTAGAGGACAGAAATACAGGAGAGGAAGAAGAAATAGAAGATTCATATAACATATGGATAAGGGGGGGGGGAGGGGGGATCGAGCTAAATCCATACACCAAGTTACAACTTTCTGGTTCAATTTGAAGGCGAGATATGCGTGGGGTGAATTTAAAAATACAGAAAAGCCACCCAAAAAATGAATTTTTTCGGGCTGTGAGGAGGTGCAATGAAAAAATCAAAATGCGCATTTGTAGGACCCTTACTAAAACGTACGTGCCAAATTTCAATTCTCTAACTCAATTTCGAGAAAAGATATGCGTGTGATCGATTTTTTTAAAGTCAAAAATGAGAACCCCCCTCCATATTTTTCCTAATTCACGTAAAAGGCTACTTTTTGGATATATTATACAACTTTTAACTCCCTAATGGCTGGTTTATAAACGAACAATTTTTGCAATTTTAACTCATCAGCATGCACTCTCACAAATTTGGGCATAATTGAATTTCGACCCAAAGTCGACCCCATTCATATACATGTAATCTGTTACCATTTGTAGCCTATTACTCAAATTTTAACGATTTCTTTAGTTTCGGGAGAAAAATTATAAAAAGGAATAAATATCTTTCATGGCGAAAAATGGTCTCAGTAGTCTTCTAGTACTCCAAAATGAATCTCACCTCTACATTTTCCATAGGGCTATAGTCCGTAATACTCTTATTTTTATTGGCAATATGTCATAGGAAATCAGGCTAAAAAAGAATCAAAATGCGCGGTCCTTTAATTAGAGGTCATCTGGTGATGTTGGAGATTGATACTGCAGAAATAATTCTAACTTTAAAACGTACATCTCAAATTTCAATCCTATAACTTAATTTTTCGGAAGGAGGGGGAAGGAGGGAGGAGAAAAATATTCAAGGAATCAAGTTTTTTCAAGGTCACAAAAAGGGAAAACTTCCATACTCCCCTCCTAGTTGACCTAGGAACCTGATTTTTAAATGAACTATAAAACTTTAATTTTTTATCGATTGATTTAAAAACGAACAATTTTTGCAAAATTTCAGCTCCCAGCACCTCCTTTCCTGAATTTGGATATGATTGAATTTCAATCCAAGGTTATATCCCCCCTCTTCTCTTATATATCTAATCTACTATCAATCCAAGCCTGTAGGACGGGGATTTGAGCGATTTTGTTCGGTATCGAGCCAGTTGAATTATTTTAGTCTTCGAGATTAAAAATGAAATACAAAAAATGAATATACGATAAGCTCAAAAAATGGTTTTGATAATCTTCTAGAACCCCCAAAAAGTTCTGTTGATCCCCCCTCCCCCTTTTCATGTGGCCATACTACCGTAGGTCGGTAGTCTGTAATACCGTGGTTCCGAAAATCATGCATAAAACTTTGAAAAGAAATAGGGAAATGAGCAAAATCGATTTGATAAAATATTTTTACAAATTTTCAATCGATTCATACATTTTATTCAATTTTTATATCATTTTCGATCATTTTCCTAATATTTTTTACTTCTTTAATAAAGTCTCGATCACTTTTACGTGTTTTTAATGATTTTAATCACTTTAAAATAACTTTTGATACTTTAAATAATTTTTGAAATAATTTTAAACGACTTTCTTCAAGTTTTAAGAAATTTTTTTCAATTTTTTACGAAATTTTATCATTTTAAAATTAAATATTAGGATAAAATTTCAATAAAATGCGACTTTTTTCTATTAAAAACACTACACTCGACAACAAAAATTCGAAAATTTTTCATCAACTTGCGTCATAAAAAATCCAATTCTTCCCTACCATTATTTTTTAAACCCAAAATAAACCTAATCTACTACTGCTGAATGCCCAAAATCTTAAACTCCTTCAACTCCTCCCCTTCCCCTCCTACCAGACAATAAAATTCGTCCATCTTTCTCGACACATATCCATCTGATTAACCCACTAATCTGTACCAAATTAAATTATAATCTCTTCTCTAACGAAATTTCAAACACCAGATTCAGCTTTTTATCCATCCTCTCCCTTCTGCTCTCCATGCTCAAAAAACCCCTCTATTACGGATGCAAAAAGGCAGAAAACCATAAAAACGAAAAAAAAATTCGTCGCTAAAAAAAAGCGGCCGTTATTCGGCGCGAGAGTTAAATATGCTTTATCGGCGTCATAAGCCATTCGGTCTTTTATCATTCGCGTTTAAAATTTCGTATATAGCATTGTTCAAATTCAAAACAAGATAAGAAAATTACCAAATTTTACATTTAAACTTTCATTAAAAGGCGGGCACGTAACGCATAAACTTAACCGATTAAGCAACTTTATATACACAGCGACGTGTTCTTTTTCTCAATTTAAACTGTCGTTGCGAAAATTAACAACGACAAACGAACAGGCTCAGGCTCGCAACGACACAAAAATAAAAATACACATACCGATAAACTTTTCGAATATACATTCATTATGCTATGTATATTGTATACTATACCATAATATACAAAAATAAATCCTAATCGTTTACAGCACACACTCTGTATGAAATATAATAAAAAAAAAAATAACCCTCCAACCTTTGGCATTTGTGAACCAGTATCTTATATCACGTATTGTATGACTTTAATGACGTATCGTCGCTCGGTCGTCTGCAAAATTACCAAGTTTTCTCCCCACTAAAAAAAAAAAAAAGTTGAAGAAAAATTGAGAGGGAAACTTCACACAACAATAGGTATTTTTTTTTAATCGTAAAAAAAATTCTCGTAAAATGTTCGCCAACAGGCCAGCAAATCGTATAAGTGTAAGAGAGATAGACACACAAGGTGAAGTCACCATAAAACCCTGTTATTATCCGGTTCGGTCCATTCTAGTATGTACGCATACATGTGAAAAAAAAATCATCATATACGCACACACATACCTCTAGCGATCCCATAAAGCACGTTATATACGAAATAACAATACAGACGATATCAGAAAAGGTGAATTGCCGGGCAGCATTCGATGCATTCAACTATAACGTACGTTGTGGACTTTAACGAACAATAAACTTGTCAACGAACATAGCTTCTTATTAAATGAGATTTTCCAACACAGACGCACTCGAACAACACAGCAACTTGGACGATATATGTTACGCAGAAATTTTTTTAATTACGATCATTCGAGAAAAAAAATTTCAAACTAGAAAAAATTTCGCCAACTTGGCCGTAAATCCGCGTAGCAGAACGATCTTGGGTATTATGATTTGTGGCGTAATAAAGCACAATATACGTCTCTTAAGGGTGATTTTTTTCCTTCGTCTATTATCGTTATCCCCCAATAACAACGTTATACTGATGGTCTACGTACCATACGTGAACATTATCTCCCTCTGCGTCTATTCTCGAGCACAAACAATGCGACAATTTTTTTGACTGCTACTAAAAAATCCTATCTCCAATGCCACAAAACGTGAAAAATCACCGACATTTTGAGGCTTACTATACGCACAATTAGGACAGTCATTTCAGCTCAAAAGTTGTCCTAATCGTATCAAAATTCGCAGAAAGTAGAAATTTCGTACATACATACTGTGAAGTATGCATTTCAATGTTCCCGAACCTCCCTGAAAGCCATGTATACCCCCCCCCCGGCTGGAAAAGAGGCGAAATGTTTAGTTTTTTGGCAATTACATCCCCAATAACGCAATTACGAAAAAAATGTTCGAACAAAAGTTATAGAATATTAAAAAAACGAACAATTTTATTATTTTGACTTTTCCCTCAGGATGTCGTAAAAAGGAGTCAGAGCGTTGAGAAAAAAATTAGGCACTTCTTCCTTTCAGGGAAAAATTCTAGATCACGAATATGTAACATATCCATGTCAGCATTTTAACATACAGTGCAAAAATTACTCGTACTCATCTTTCATCGCGAGTTTTTGATCAAAAACGTTACATGAAAAACATAACACAAAAAATGTAACATCAAATATGTTACGTCATCAGAAAACGAAACCCAGCTCTACGACACATCCATGTCAAAAATGGAGAAAAAAACTGCACCAACTACGTTTAACAAATCAGAACTTACAATTTTTTGATATTCATATCTTCTTTTGTATTTTTAAAATTCAAAAAATTTTGTACCATTTTTCAATTTTTTAATTTTTTTTAACTTTTTAGTTTTTATTTTTAATTTTTTTACTTTTTTGTTTTTTGACTTTTTTTATTACTTTTATTTCAACTTTTTTCAATTTTTTAATTTTTCAATTTTTTTTTCAAACATTTCCATGTCAACTTTTCAACATACTCCAAGTGAAAAAATCATTCATTAAATTTTTCGTCGCGAATTTTTGAACAAAAACTTCAAATTAAAAATCAAAAGACCCCCAGCCCCAAGACATATCCATGTCAAAAAATCATTTTTGAAGAAAATCCCCAATTGACACGAATAATTCTCAAAAATCTGTTTCTTTCACTTTTAGTAACATTTTTCTCACGTAATACTTTCAACTACTACGTAAAATAAAAAAAAAAATGTTGGACCGTGTCTTTTCCTCAAAGTGGGGGGAGGGGGCTATTCTTTAAAAAGTTGCCATTTTCTCAAAAGATATATCCGTTATGCTAAAAAAATCGAAAAAATGGGTTTAGATAAACGTCGTTAAGCGTTAATAGGAGATATTGAAGTCGCACAATTCGATTTTGACAATCATTTGAGCGTTGGACTCAAATTGAGCTTCTGAAGAGGAGGCTCAAAATCCAAAATGTGGACATACTTTGGGCATGATTTGTACGATCTGAAATCGGTTATTCGACAATTTTTGAATTTTCAGCTTTTGGAGCCAAACTGCGCCCCAAAATGGGATGTTAAAATTTCAAAATTTTGCAAAATGCACAAAAAAGGGTACCAAATTTGATATAATGGATTTTCCAATGCGCTGTTTCGAGATCTAGAAACTATTAAGGTCCAAGACAATTTTGGACGTTGGTAAATTGACATTAATGTCCAAAATTTAATAAATTTTAGATTTTGAACCTCCCCTTCATAAGCTCAATTTGGGTCAAATATTCAAATGGTTCTCAAAATCGAAGTTTGTGAGACGAAAAATATTCATTTTAACAGAAATTTTCAATAGCTAAATTTTTTTCTTCTTGCCATAACTCCGTTCAATGACCATTTGGAAAAAAAGTAAAAAAACGAAAATGGTCATCCAATTTTTCAATTTTTTTTTAGCAAAACGGGCTTATCTCTTAAGAAAATTGCAACTTTTTGAAGAGCAGCCCCCCCCCCCTCTTTAAAAAAGGGAACATTCTTCGTATATTACATAATAGTGGGAAGTACTATTCAAGGAAAAATACCACTAAAAGTGAACTAAGCAGATGTTTGTTGTCAATTGGAGATTTTAAAAAATGTTTTTTTTTTTTCTAGACGCTCTAGCTTCTCCCCACGACCTCCTAGGCAAGAAAAGTCTAAGAAATAAAAATTTTTGTTTTTCAATGCTTTACAACTTTTATTTTACAATTTTTTTGCGTAAATGCGTTATTTGAGAAGTAATCGCCAAAAAACCAAACACTGCACCCCCTTGCCTGCCAAAGAGATCAAACTATACATCGATTTTAGGAAAGTTTGAAAATAATATGTACCTACATACGAAATTTCTGCTTACCATAAATTTTGATCGATTTAAAACCTAAATAGCCTGTACTAAATGTACTTATACGTAGCAGCATAAGAAACCCACTCAATTAGTGAAAGTGTTCCCGAAAAAATATATTCGACGTCATCCGAGTGCTGTAGGTAGTAATAGTATGTACCTCTACCTAGGTACAGATAGGATAATTTGCAAAGTCATCGACGTACTGCCACGCAATGCCACCGCCACGCCGTAGCTAAATCATCTTGTCACGAGAAACGATCGAATGGCCACACATACTATACATTGGTATACCTTATAACACAACGCGTTCCAGCCAAAGCGTAATTTTTAATTATACCATTAAGTTTGGAAAATTCGTCAAAAGGTCATCGAATAATCATCTATATAGATATATCATGCCAAGCATACCCACAGATAGGTAGAGGTACGACCAACACGTACATTTACGATAGCTACGTCTCTACGTATAGTGTGACATTAGAGTGGCGGGTGGTGGTGGTCGTGGTGGTCGTCGTCTTCGTCTTCGGTCGTACGTACCTAAATATCTTGTCTTGTCGCGTATTACTTTTATTACCGCATAATTACCATTCACCTTCCAGCCATATCCATTCACATACATCGTACAATCGTTCGACGTCGTCGTAAAAAAAGAGAGGAAAAAAAATCTCGGCCAATACGCGCGTAAAATTTTCACTCGAATGATTAATGGTTCGAGTAGGAGTATCGAGTACGCGTATAAAGATATATAAGTAATACAAATAGGTACAGTCTATACCTACTTAATTTTATATCAGTCTCACGGGTGTCCTTGAATCGTACCTATAAGTGTGTTGTGTACGAAAAAATTTTCGAAATGAGCAAAAAATTTATCCGTTTTAAACCATAAAAGGAATTATATCGTGGCGGGATTTTACAATATGGCATTTGTGAGACGAGCAAAGAAACACGCCAGCCAGAAAAGAAAAAAAAAAAAAATACTAGAAAATGTTACGATGCGATGGAATTTTTGCATACATATACACGTTGAATAATACAAGAGTTATACGCGTATATTTAGATACCTCTCTCGTACACCCAAGAATTTGAAATTTTTCGTAATACCTTCTTATTTTTCGATATGTGTAAGTACATGCATGGGGATATATTATTGAAAAATAGTAGACGAAAATCTTCGTAGACGTTTTTTTCCTCTTTTGTACATACATATATACTCGTATTATACGAAAAACCAATACGGTAGGATCAAAATATTCATTCATTCATTATGTAATACTTACACGTTTCGATACGAATTTATTATACGCATACTGTAAAGAGAGTATAAAAAGCGAACGAATGAAAACCATAGGAAAAGAATAAAAGACGACTAAAATTTCAAAATTTAAGCATACAGGTTTCTCTCCACATCGCCATCTCTCTCTTTCTCTGTTTTAACCGACTTAATAATATTATATTATACGTATGCCTTTTGAAAAACCATTTCGAGTATGAGAATTTCATATTACATAGATACGCCTGGCTAATTCTATGTCAAAATGGCCCAAATCTAACCTCGGGTCTGATGATTTTCCGCAAAAAATTTTTTGCAAGTTTAATGTCGATGGTCTACGTAAAGGAATCGTCGTCATTTCGGTCTTGACCTTTCAAGAGGTTAAGGAGGAGGGATATCGACTTGAAAGGCTCATATTTTGAGATCAGCGAAACTTAATGTGGAATCTGTTTACGTGGATTTGTATAAAATCCAACGAAAATTTAAAACTGATGATCAAAATATTGAAAGCTCAATTTGAACACAAAGTTTTAAAGTTTCCATTTAAACGACTATTTTATGCTTGTTTTAAAAAGTCGATTTTCTGGTAGGGAGGGGGCAGAGAGATCCTTGATTTTTCTCAAAATCCAAATAAAATGGTAAAAATAAACTGACACAATAAGGGACGCAGATTTCAAATAAGGGGCTAATTTTTTGATCGACTCCTCTGAACCTCTCCAGCCACCTGTGAATATGGTCAAAACGCAAGAAAATGGAAAAAATTGATACATCGATTCTTACTTATTCAGTGGCCGAAATGCACAAGGGAGAGGGGGCGTACCATTTTTTCCACGTAAAAATTTGTTTTTACTTGCGAATGAAACAATAAAATTCATTAGCACTATTTTTTATCAAAAATACCTTAAACCTGAATGAAATTAATACGGATGAAAAGTCTATGCCTGAATATTTCTAAATTCAAAATTCCATTCGCTTATGTTTATTTAAGGATTTTGACCAATTTTCAAAAACACGAAGAATGATAACGTAAAAAGACAATACAAAAAAAAAACGTTCCTATAAATTATATTTACCTAATGAAGAGATCGAGTAAAAATTCTGATCTAAAATTCGTGTTAGCAGGTTAAATTACATGGAAAAAGACACCTTTCGCGACAGTTTCATTCGAATTTTCAAAACACAATATTTACCCTTCATATTGTAATCACAATTCGACTTTTCGTAAACAATCAAATAAAAAATTAGAGGTTTTTTGATTTTCTCAATACATACCCCCCTGCGCCCGATTGATGGTTAGAAAGAAAATAACGAACAAAAATTACTCATTTTTAATGTTCTACAACCCATATTTCAAATTTCTTCCATATCGTTTTTTTTTTTTTTTTTTTTTTTTTTTTTAAAAATTT
>FIZR01018994.1:0-11253 GCA_900060175.1 Ferrisia virgata | reverse complement strand
TGTCTCACTTGAGTTAGGTGTTGATTCCAGGATAGTTTGTTGTCGAAGGTTAAGCTGAGGTATTTAACTGATTTGGAAAGTGGAATTTGATTTTGGTCTATGGAGATATCAAGCGTTTTAGGACATTTGTATTTTCTACAGAAATGTATTGCTGCAGATTTGGTGGACGACATTTTTAAACCATTCTGTAAAGACTATTTTTGAATGTTGTTGGCTGATTCTTGAAGGAGATGTTGTACAGTGGTAGGGTCTCTGCACTTAGTGAGTATGCCAAAATCGTCCGCGAATAGTACGTTGGAGACAAAAGCTGGGATAATTGATGGGAGATCATTGATTGCAATAATTCGTACTGAAGGGAGACCAGTGCATGTGCAAATTGTTTTTATTTTTGGGGGAAAAATAAATGAAAATAAAAATAAAAAGGAACAAATATCCAGCATGGCCAAAAATGGTTTCAACGGTCTTCTAGCACTTCAAAACGGGTTCCCTTGATACTACCCCCTCCCCCCTCCAATCTGTGGTAGATCGATAGCTCAGAATAGCTTGGTTTTCATTGGCAATAGGATCTAGGAAATCAGGCTAAAAATAGAACGTTTCCTGCGAACAAATAAATTTACTTCTATTCCAAAATTTTCACCAAGTTTGAAATTTCTCAAAATATAAGTCATTTTTTAAAGGTAAATTTAACTTTCAGGCAGTGGATTAGTCGTCTCTTTTTCCCCCTAAAATTGAGTTTTAAGGTCTTGTGGGCATTTCGTTGTGGATTATGATGTCCGTAGTCATTGTTACACGCAATTTAACCAGTATAATGAAAATTTTTCGTAATTTTTCACACTGTCTCGTGGCTTTTTATTTATGCATCACCTATGCAGTAAAATTCTTGAAATTTGGTTTTTAAATTGGCCTTTTTTTCATCAAAAACTAAAAAAACATTCTCGAAAAAATAATACTGTCGCAGTTGATACGCGTATAAAAATTACGTTTAGAAAGACATCGAATTAATGAAAGTTTAAAAACTGGCGCATTGTTCGCAACAAACTACACGCACGCAGTTCAGTCACCTTTGTTTCGTTCAAAAAAAAAAAATTGCAGATACAGTATTTTTTTTTTTATTTCTTTCCTCAGTACAAGATTTCACGAATACGCATCGTAAAAAAAATTGTCAAGCCAACTATCCCCTCACCACTGAGTTCGTATTAACCAATTATTACACTGTTAGATGATACCTATTACATGAGCTAATTTCCATTACAATGTGTATTACACATCGCCATTATGTCGTCAACCTTGGTAAATACAATTATAACTACTTGGTATATGGGCTGTGCGCTTTGTACAAAACGGAATCAAGCTAGTGGAAATTTTTACGCGTAGCCTTTGCTGGCTTTAACACTTTAGGATAATTTGATTAGCTTTTTCTAGACGCGAAGCCCACGCGACGGTTGTGCTGCTGCAAAGCAATGCAGTTTTGGGACAACGATCACGCCGAGGGTGGCCTTTAATATTTCACACCGTGCTGATGCATATTCAGCAGCACGCAAATATGCGGATTTTTTTCGCCATTTAAAGTGCCAGAATAAATAGAATGTTTATTTAATTTTGCACTTTTATTTACACGAATGTGGTGGTGTGCATGGTTTCTGTATTGTCAAATTTAGGCATTTTAATACCTATACCGCTGCGATGTTTTTGTTATAAAAATACTGTACGATATGTGTATGCGTACACGTACTTATATGTACATATGTACCTTATAATGTGGGTATACTTACGTATGCAGATGTAGGAGTTTGTCAAAAAATATGTATATACCGTATTTAGCTTATTTGATATGTTTTCGTACTCGTATATGGTACGAATAAGAACACGACGACGACGACGAAACGACAAAGAAATAAAGCTAGAACGATTTTTCCCGCTCAGCTTGGTGTATACATCGTTGCTTTGGATTATGAATGAATTCGTTCCCTTGATATGTGGTTTATAGGCGAGAAAGGTGACAAGAGAGATGAGTATGCACGTATACTTCGGGTGTAAAAAATTTAAAAATGTCAACGATAACAAAAAAAAAACTCGAAGCTATTGTAAATTTTATGTACGTATACGCGATAGTGTTTTTTTCCTTCTTTTTTTTTTTTTTTTTTCTTCTGAAAAATATATATAATAAAAAATTTATTGATTTACCAACATGCAGCAGACAGACGTAAAAAGTACATATTACGTACTGAAGTAATCGTAACTGGAATAGTGATGGGTTATAGTTGAATAATTCGTCTTGTGTTAGTCTATGTATGCTTTTTAGATATCGATGATTTTGAATTTATTTCAAAGGTGTACATAAAGGTACTTGGCATGTTATTCAGTCGAATCGACGCGAAAAAAAAAATAAAATAAACAAGCCGATGAAAAATAAAACTAAAAGTAAATGAAATACCTTCACAGGAAATAATAATTTCCCGTAAATTTTTACCGTAATCCATTACACTGCCATCAATCTTTTATGTTTTAATTTGGCCCGAGCTTTTGATTTGAAAAGTTGCTGCTATTGCACTGGGTTACTCGATGTAAAAAGATATAAAGGGTCGAGAAGGCAGATTCTTTCAAGCTTTTTAAGCTTATCGATTAAATTGATTATATTTGTAACATGACAAACTGCTGAGTGGTGGCTAGGCCGGGACGAGGAGACCTTGTAATGAAAAAATTAAAAATTAAACTACCCATACACAGTACGTATCTAGCTAGCCAGTGCCTAACCGTCGGTAAATCTCGCTGCTGTATAAGAATTCGATAATAGAGTATGTAAGCATTTTAATAAAAAAGGATAAAACGGCCGAGGATATAATTAGTGGAACTTTGATGGCATTTTATGGACCAGTTATCACATATTGAGCAGTGTAACGTTCACGCCTCTGTATGTTAATTCTAATTACTATTTTCTTTGATGTACACACGTATCTGCTTTAATCACCTCCTCCACCTACTTTCTCAAGGGGGTACTTTAATTTCACCGTGGTACCTTATTTCATACCCAACAAATTACGTATTTCGTCGGAATAAACGTATGTACCAGGGTGGGCTATTTTTTTTTTTTTTTTCGGGAATCTGCAAACGACCGAAAGGATGTGGTAAAAATTTCAGCCCTCTTGACTTAATTTTTCAAATTTTCAAAACTCACTTGAAGTTCTAAAATTTTCTAAAATGTTCAAAAAATTGAATAAAAAATGTTTTTGAAAATTTTTTCTAAAAATTGAATTATTTATACGTATTTAAACTCAAAATCATCTTTGGCGATAAGTTTTCATCATAACATCTCGTTTCAGAGGTTTTTAAAACATGTCACCTTTTGCCTTTTTTGCACGATTTTTTGAAAAACTTCGGAGGAAATTTTTTTTGAACAACGCTCTCCTAAAATGGATGTAGGACATTAATTTTAAATGATTAAGCCCAAGGTTCCAATTTTAGCGTGTTTTTTCAAGAATTTTTTCACAGCATTGGAAATTTTTTTCTCGGTAAATTGTTAGTAAAATAGATCAAGTACGTTTACCTTCATTCATTTAAGATCTGTTTTCCTTACTTTTGCCTTTTTCAGAAGTTTCTCACTTGGTATTACAGTTTACAAAAATACATCGTCAATTGCTCAAAAACAAAAATAAAAAATTTCCTTTCAGAGTCTAAAATAGATGAAATGTGCCCAATTTTATGAAAATTTTTTCAATTTTTAACAAATTTATTTAAAAATATGGCGAAATTGATAATTTTTGAGTTCGCCTGAAAAATCTGTCATGGGAGGTAAAATTGAAAAAATGCGCTTAATCATATAGAATTGATGACCTAAATCCATTTCACGTGGCGTATCTTAAAAAAATTTAAGTGACTTTTTAAAAAAAAATACCTGTAATGAGGGGTTGGTGAAAACTTCTCGTTAATGATCATTTTGGGTTCAAATATGTGTAATAATTTTCATTTTTAAATTAAATTTTCAAATACATTTTTTATTCGATTTTTTGAAATTTTTGAGCTTTAAGTGATTTTTGCAAGTTTAAGAAATTGAAATTTTAACCACATCTCAGTGAGTTCATTTCACGGCTATTGTGACCGCACCTTCTCTAAGTGGCTTACCCAAGGAAGGCTAGTGAAGCTGTAGGTCGCCCATGGAAAAAAATTGAAAGTTTTTTACATTTATTCTGAATTTAATATCCAAATCAATGAAAACACATCATTTTTACAATAATCCTTCAAAATTTAAAACCCAAGCTTCCAAAAAGAACTTTTTATGACATGAAAATACCATTTTTTTCAAAATTTCGCCCTCGCTATGTTCGGGTCTTCAAGTTTTGTCTTTCTCTTGAAAAATTCCTGGGTGTGCCCTATAATTTAACCGTTTGCAAATTTCCAAAAAAAGCAAAATTTAACCAACTGACTCAAAATTTGCTACTTTTTAAAAATTAAACTATTATACATATTTCACTATTTCACTTTATTATTATTTTTTTTTTCAAAGGCACTATTTCTGTTTAGGAAGAGTAATGGTTGGTTTTATGACTTCAAGTTCAAACATATGAAATAAGTGTGAATTGGAGTTTTTGATAAAAAAAAACTCGCAATGGAAGATGAGTACGGATGACTTTTGGACTTTGTGGTAAAATGTTAACGCTGATGTGCAATTAAAAAAATTGAAAAACAAAAGAAATTGAAAAATTAAAAAAAAGTTAAATTAAAAAATATAAAAAATTTAAAAATTTAAAAAACTAAACAGAAAAAAATCAAAAAAATGAAGAAATTTATTTATTAATTTTTTTACGAAATGTTAAGCGTGAACAAATTTATGACGATGGTTTTTATTTTCTGTACTTCATGTTGAAATGTTCAAGTTGAATAAATGTGAAAAGATGTTGATGAGTAGGCGGTGTCCTGTCAACAGTGGACCTTGACCTTAAATTGAATTTATGATTTTGAGTTGAAGTGTCGTCATCAATTGTCCAATATTGTTTTCAGCGTATCATATCCATGCTCTACAATTTTTCCCTGAAAGGGAAAGTGCCTAAATTTTTTTTTCAAGAATTTCTTCGCATCATTAAAAAATTT
The DNA here is from genome assembly GCA_900060175.1 of Ferrisia virgata. Classification (NCBI taxonomy): domain Eukaryota; kingdom Metazoa; phylum Arthropoda; class Insecta; order Hemiptera; family Pseudococcidae; genus Ferrisia; species Ferrisia virgata. The sequence continues at coordinate 6,168 of FIZR01018994.1, read as the reverse complement.
TTTTAGCAACCCTTTTGCCTTTTTCAAGGATTCTCAATTGGTATTCGAACGTACAAAAATTCAGTATAAATGGATCAAAAAATTAAAAATTGCCTTTAACAGTCTAAAATAGATGAATTATGTCTCTTGTGTTGAAATTTTTTTCGAAAAATCGTTTTCTCAATTTTTAATAAATTTAATTTAAAATATGTAAAAAAAAGACATTTTTTGAGTGACTTTGAAAAATTATCTGTGTGGGATACAAATGAAATATCTTGCTTAATCATGTAAAATTCATGTTTTACATTCATTTCGGGGGGGGGGGGAGGTGTTTCTCAAGAAAAAAATTCGTTCATAGTTTTTCAGAAAATCGTGAAAAACGCAAGAAGTTGCATATTTCAAAAACCCGTGAAAAATAGATAATGGCGAAAACTTGTCGTTACTTATCATTTTGGGTTCAAATATGTATAATTCATTTTCTAAAAAAAATTTTTATTCGATTTTTTGAAAATTTTTGAACTTTGGTGAGTTTTAATGAGTGGGGGTGGCTAAAATTTTTACCACACGCTTTTAAAGTCATCCAAAAAAAGCAAAATTCGGCCCACGTTTGTAGGTAGCCAGCTAGGTACTCTTTATTATATGTAGTAGAAAAATATCGAAATACATGTATGGTAAATGGTCCAGTAAAAGGATGATGTTCCCACTGATGGCATATTTTTTGAAAAATTTTCATTTTATATACACACTTTTTAGGATAGGATGATTCACAATCGGTCCGTTTTTAGAAAAAGCCCCAAAAAATGTGTTTTTTGAAATTTTTTGTATTAGTTTATGAATGAGATAAAAATTTTAAAGCTTTTCCATCGTAATGTAAAAACGCCATTCTTTCACATGGTATTTTTTATTTACCAAAAAAATCGAAATTTTGATTTGTTTTGCAGAGGACGAAAGAACGTAATTCGTAATTGGTACTTTACCTCAGCAGAAAATATTTATAAATAGCAATCTTACATTATAGGTACTTTAAAATCATCATACAATACATCGCGTATATCTTTAGAAACCATAAATAAATGCTAGCCAAGGTTTGGTGGTGAATTTTTTTTTTTTTTGCTCAGTAGACAAAATTTTCTCAGTGTTTTTACTACGTGTATCATATAAATATAAAACTTCATGTATGGGAAAAGTTTTTATTATCTATGCTGTATAATGGTCTAACATTTATAGAAAGTTAAGGATTTATTTTTTACAATCATAAATATACTGCACTTTGGTGGTCAAGGTTGTTATTGTTTTTAATGTTACATAGATATAAACTGGCTTTTACAGCATCACCATCATAGATGGGTAGAGGTACTAGGAAGTATAGGTCTGTATACGAAAACTGTATAATAATAAAGCATTAGAATGGAACTTTTAAAGGAATGTTTATGCATCATCAACATCAACCAAACAAAATTCACAAACTCAAACAAATTCCTTCGCTTAGTTACCCGCAATACGAGTTAATTCTCGAAGCGACCACTGAAAAAAAAAATTTTCTCTCGTATAATTTACCATTTGGCGCTATTATAGATTTATAGAATTAATAGCCGTATGCAATTTCCTATATAGCCTGGAAATGCGGTTAGCCAGGTATAAAATTAAACTAATGTATTACGGTTATATACATGTTTACAAAAGTCGTACACCTCTATAACAAATCACTATGTAAACTAATTAAAATTCGATGGCAATTCGTTGCATGCTTTGGTGGTGTACTCGTGTTGTGTATAGGATTGTACGGCTCGCGAGAGTAAAATTGCGGAATGTAAAGTCTGCACAGAGGAAGGAGGAAATTGTTTGAATAGAGTGTATTTAATTATTGGAGATTAACGGAATGATTTATATGTAATGTAAACGCTAAAGGTATTTGATTTCATTAGTTTACCTACTGAACTACCCTTTCTTTTCTCCAACCTCCCCTTCAACTTTTGCTTTTGCCATGTACAGTTTCCTTTTATTCATCTTCAATTCGGTAGACATTAGACCCTGGTTTGAAAATCGTCGAGTTATTTGGATACAGGTAGATAGAGGTTAACTGAAATGTGTTGTGTACTGAATGAGTATAGTACATATAGTACTCGAAGTTGCTGAAATAGCAGCGTGTACCTGTACGTGTACATATAACTACTTCCTCTATCAAATTAATCGTCGCTTTGGTATGTGCGATTGAAAATATACACACAGGTACGTTACATATTTGAAATTGAGCTTATATACGTAGGTCTAGGTATATGTATGTGTTGAAAATTGGTATAGTAATTAAGGGGCTTAGTTTATACGTTAAATTTAATTTAATAGATATTGTATGTGGTGATAGTACCTACCTACGTAGCTCTACCCTATCCATCATTATCGTTATTTTTGTAAATATTACGTATTAAGCTGAAGTCGAGTTCGAATACTGTACTACTGGATTATTGAATCCTTATCGATAAATTTAAATCAATTAATGTTGGTGATGAATGATTCATCGTGGCTGAATAGAAGTTTTAATGAAATTTCTATCTTATATACTTGTAAGTATATGTTGTGATAGGTAGTCGGAATGTCAAGGAAAAAATTAACCATAAACCATTGAGTCGGTATTTAATTATGAGGTCGACTTGGTTCGTCGTATATACTGGTTTCTTATCGGTTTGATTTCTCGAAACGAGTATTCACAAAATTACGAGCCTATCGATGGTGGAATATTACACGTGCAGGTATACTGATCTTTCATCTAAAAGGAGAAGGGTCGAAATATAAGAATGGATGGAATGAGAGATTAAAATAAAATGAAAAAAAGTCTGAATGTAAAGCAAATCCGTGCAGAATTAAACTCTTAGTACTCTTTGCACGCAAAGAGTTAAAATCGACAGAATGTAAGTTCTAATATTTTTTATGTTGTTGGTACACATAAATTCAACTCGTATATTCACTGTTTCTCAACAAACGATTTTCGTCACAACTCCTCAACATTTCAAATTGAAATCATAAAATCAACCAGGATCAAAATCAGCTAATTTTCCTCAATATTTAGATTTAAAATCATATAAAATCAATCCCAGAGTCGAGGTCAACAATTTATGGGTCACTTTAAACATTTTTAATTTTCCTCAACATTTGAACTAATAGTCATAAGATCAACGAGGGTAAAGGTTCACTAATTTTCCTGAACATTTCAACTTGAAATCTTGAAATCATTGCTGGGGCAAGGTCAACTGTTGGTGGTACAACGGATGACGACATTTCAACTCAAAATCATAAAATCAATCCGAGGTCAAGGTCAACCCTCTTTGATTTTTCTTAACATTTCAACTTAAAATCATGAAATCAATACCGCGTGGAGGTCCACTGTTTGTGAGTCAACAGTAAACATTTTTAATGTTCCTCAACATTTCAACTTATAGTCGTAAAATCAAACAAGACAAAGATCAACAAATTTTCCTCAGCATTTCAACTTGAAATCGTAAAACAATCCAGATGCAAGGTCAACTTTGGCGGGTCAATAGATGACCTCATTTCACCACAAAATCATAAAATCAATCATTTCATAAAATCAGTCCTCTGATGTTATACCTCTAATTTTTTACAACATATGAACTTGAAATCATAAAATCAATCCTCCATAAAATAAGTCCCCCGATGTCATTCTAGGTCATAAAAATCTGTCCAGTGATGTCAGTCTAATGATAACGTCACACTGTTGATGGTCCAGTAATGACATAATGACATCTCTAATTTTCCTCATCATTTCATCTTAAAATCATAAAATCAATCCTTCTTTTTAAAATAAGTCCACCGATGTCATTCCAGGTCATAAAAATCTGTCTACTGATGTCATTTCAATGATGACATCACACTGTTGACGGTCAATTGTTGACGATTTTTCCAGAATTCGCTATAGTAGTAGTTCAATTTTCATTATCTAAAGATGTTTAATAGCACACTTTGGAAAAATCGTCAACAGTTGACCGTCATCATTGGAGTGACATCGGTGGACTTATTTTATGAATGATTGATTTTATGATTTTAAGTTGAAATGTTGAGTAAAATTAGAGACGTGACATCAGTGGACTAATTAACATTGAAAGATGTTTAATAACGCATTCAGGAAAAATCGTGAACAGTTGACCATCATCATTGGATGACATTAGTGGGGAATGACATCAGTGGACTTATTTTAGGAAAGATTGATTTTATGATTTTAACTTGTAATGTTGAAGAAAATTAAAGATCAACAGTGGACGTTGACCTTAAATTGATTTTATGATTTCGAGTTGAAATGTCGTCATTCGCTGACCGTGAATTGATTTTCAGATCCCCAGTTGAAAAGTCCAGAAAAATTAACTGACTGTGACCCCGGTTTATTTTATGATTCTAAGTTGAAAAATTGAGAAAAATTTAGATGTTTAAAGCTGACTCATAAACAGTTGACCTTGACTCTAGAATAACATCATGATTTTAAGTTGAAATGTTAATAAGGAAAATTAAAGAAAGTTGACTTCGACCCTGCATTGATTTTAAGATTTCTAGTTGAAATGCTGAGGAAAATTGGCTCGCCTCTACCCTGGTTGATTTTACGACTATATAAGTTGAAATGTTGAGGAAAATTAAACATGTTTAAAGTTTACCCATAAACCGCTGACCTTGACTGTGGATTGATTTTATATGATTTTAAGTCGAAATGTTGAGGAAAATTAGTTGACTTTGATCCTGTTTGATTTTATGATTTCAAATTGAAATGTGAAGGTGATGGATTGATTCATTGCAACCTTTACCTACTTCGTACACTTATAGGCTTTTAACGTTGATGTATGTAATGATCGTTACGTGTAACTTATCGAATTTACGTATGCGTATGATATGGCTCGAAAAACGAACGAATGAACATTTCTGCCTTTCTGGGCCAGGTATTAGGTTACCCCATACGATAAAGCTCAACTCTCGCCTTGCATCCTCAGAGAGACGAGACGACACGACGCGGTTTAGAAAAAAAAATGACGAAAACGAAAACTCGAGATAACAGCCAATTACGCGAAGTCATATGTGGAATACTACGAGTAAAGGGGGTAAAAAATCTGCATAATAATGATGGAAAATTATCAGTCGGTGTACAGTAGGCGGTAGGTATATTGATTTGAAAATTCGAGTACATATTATAGGCACAGAGAAGAAAGCAGAGCTTATGTACTTCTTGGTTCTTAAGAGTTAAAGCTATATGTACGTGTACGTATATCAGTATATTGTTGAGCCCTCTTATCAGCAGGCTGATTTTTTTTTCGTTATATACTTACGCATATGACGTATGTAACTAGAGCCTGAAAACGCGAAAAAAAAAAAAAAAAAAGTTGAAACACAACGAGTAGCTGATTGGACGTTGATATATGGAGTTTGTAACTACGTAAATAAGCGATATTCGAGTACGAGAAACGCTCGTATTGTTGGTGATATTGAAAGAAATTGACGCCAGTATAGTACTGTAAGTATATTGATATACGTAATTATGTTGGTATATGTAGGTGTCAAATGTGTACCTGTGTGTAATCTACGTACATATATTTCAGGAGCCGAAACGGTAGTAGGTATAGGTAGGTTGAGTTAGGTATCTCGTAGTGTGTACTTTAGATGTGTTTATTATATGCAATATGCGACGTATAGTACTCGTATATGCATAAGTAGATATAGGTAGATAGGTATACCTATCTACCTATGTATGTATGTATAAATCATAATGTATACGAAACAGATTAAGTTGATGGAAGTTAAGGTAAGAGAAGGGTAAGGGAGTCATGTATATATAGATTTAGTTTTGGTCATAGTGGTGCCCGTTTTAAGTATAACTAGTCACTGTGGTGCCCGTATATAACGTTGTGGTGCCCAAATCGGGCGCCACAACGTTTTTGCGTTTAAATGGTCGGAAATTGATCCCCCCACTCTGAAACGTCAAAATACGAATTTTCGCCCGGGCACCACATGGTCGCCTTTTATATATCTATAGTCAAAATAGTTCACAGTGTTTTTATCCAGGGTGCGCTTCAATTAATATAAAAATTATAAAATACTAACCAACTGGTGCCCATGTGATTTTTGTAAGTTTCTACCTTGTGGTGCCCTATATTTGACAACATTGCCTAGATAACAATTTGCGAATTCATTCGATTT
>FIZR01018989.1:0-22989 GCA_900060175.1 Ferrisia virgata | reverse complement strand
TTTTTTTTTTTTTTTTTTTTTTTTTTTTTTTTTTTTTTTTTTTTTTTGTTGGTTTTAGTCCATTATTATTATTATTTTTTGTGTATTACGAGTCGGACTGTTGAGAATGACGCAGGTAACAGATGAAATAAAATAATAAAAAAAAAAACACATCACAGATAAATATCGTGTCAATGATAATTGACAGATGGCTCTGGGTGAACACGTACGTTTGTACGGAGGTCTGAGTGTTCGTGATTGATGGCAGGGAGGGTAGGGAGTAGGACGGTTGTGATGTTGCCCTGGATGACCTGCAGGATTGACATTATGTACAAATGTAATGTCAGGTACTTATAAGGTTATTAAATAAAAATAACGTATTACGTGTCTTTTTTGTGGGCTTTTTAGTTATCGGTAGTTTCTCGTATACATCGTGTCCATGGTTCATGCTTGTATGGTCCAGGTAATACTACATTGAGTCTATGGATTATCGAAACTAACGGAAAGGGTATGGATTGGGATTTGAAAATTTTCAATCGTAAATTATGGTACACGAAACGATTCTGGTACAGTTTTGGCCGACGAGTAGAAGTTGGAGACCAGACACGTAATAAGACTGACTGCTCGTTTTGGTATTTACGGGTAAAATACTGTAATTTTGATTAGTGGAATGGTTATAGTATTGATGGTTTCAATGAATGTTGAGGTTTTCGGTTTCGCGATGATTTTCTAAGTCAGGTTGTCTACGAAAGCCAAGCTATTACAGTCTATCGATCTATGGCAATTGAGGGAGGAGGATATCAACAAAATCTGTTTTTGGGCCCTAGAAGACCATTACGACCATTTTTTGGGCATGTGAGATATTTATCTTTATTTTTTTCCCCGAACACTAAAATCATTTACTCTGCTCGATACGGACCAAAATCACTCCAATTCGGTCAGTCGGGTGAGTTTAACGGCGGATTCGATATATATATATAGGTAGAGATGACCTTTGGTTAAAATTCAGTTATGTCCAAATTTGGAAAAGGTGGTGGGGGCAGGGCTATAAACGCAAAAATTGTTCCGTTTTAAACTAATAGATAGGAAATCGAAAGTTGTATAATACATCCAAAAATCAACCACCTAAGTCAATTAGGAGGAGAGATATAAAGGTTTTTTCCCTTTTTGACCTTGAAAAAAGGGCTGTCCGCTTCCTTACCTGCCCACTAAATTGAGCTAGGAAGTTGAAATTTACTATGTACATTTAGTGGTAGCCCTAAATACGCCTTTTGGGGGTTTTGACTTTTCAGCTCCTAAGTGAAGGATTGCAAGCCCCTTCAAAATTTTTGAATCCCGTTTCAAGACCATACTAAAAGTCCGAAAAATCAGAAAAAACTCCACAAAACTTCTCCTGGGTGTCTTGCTACCTTTACTTTCATACCAAGTTTCAAAAAAATCGGTCAAAAATTCGCGCAGAAAAAAAATGAATGTAAAAATCGCCCCTAAAGTGTATTTTTTACTGCACCATCTACCAGTGACGAGATGAAAAATACCCTTAAAAATCATATTTCACCGAGGTTTGAATAGCCTCTTAAAAATTTGAGATCTCAAACCCAAGGGCAAATCATCCCTACCGAGGATGCGGTAAAGGTGTATTATTGGCGAACAACGTCGTTGAAAATTATTGGGGCGGGGAGCTTTTAAAATTTTATACCCGATACAGTTAAAAGAAGGAAATGAAAAGAAAAAACAAAAAGAAGTATTCATTTTTGAAGCTGTATTTTCGATTATAAACTCAATGTGGTTGCGTGAAATGGCGAGGGGGGAGGCTAACAGCACTGCTAACCCCTGAGCGAGTTTTGGCATTTAGAGTTTAGAAATACGTCATAATAGCAATTTTCCAACCCCTACCCTTTGATATTGTGTAATTTTTTTTGCCCTCGTCTTGCCCGGATTTCAATTTCATAAAAAATTTTCAGCAAATCCACCCCTCCCCCCTCCTCCAAAAAGCTGGATATTATTGCTCCCTTGTCTCGATCAGTTGTATAGTTAGAGGAGATCTGTAAACCGTCTCTTCTTCGAGATGAAAATTTAAGTATTTTTCTTATTTATGCTCATGTTTTCCTATAAAACGCCTAAAAATGAACATTATAAGTATTTTGAAAAAAATATTTTTTCAAAATTTCGCCACTGCTTCCATACCTAATTCCAGTTTCCCAGCTGAATTTGGAGGGGAGTTATGCGAAGAATAAACTCAAAAAATAAAAAAAAACGGCCAAAAACCACATTTTTGGAGCTGTGGGGAGGGGGGAGCCGTTGCAACATGACTGCAAAGTTGAGACCCCATACCCAATTTTAACTTCTTAGCTGAATTTGGAGGGGAGTTATGCGGGGAACAAACTCAAAAAATAAGGAAATTCGACCATGAAACCACATTTTTCGGGCTGCGAGGTGGTGCAACGTGGCTGAAAAGTCGAACCCCCCCAAAAGGCACAGCTAGAGCCCGCACTAAATGTACATATTAAATTTAAACTTCCTAGCTCAATTTGGAGGGAGGGTGGGCAAGGAATAGCCTTCTTTCAAAGTCAAAAAAGGGAAAAATCCTCATATCGTCCCTTCTAATCGACTTAGATGGTTAATTTTTGGATATGTTATGCAGCTTTAGATCTTCTATCGATTGACTTGAAAAGGAACGATTTTTGTGTTTTTGGCTCCTCAGCACTCCCTCCCCCAAAATGGGGCAAAACTGAATTTTGACCCAAGGTCATCCTCGCTAATATATATCTGAACCACCACTACATTGAGCCGATTGGCCAGATTGCAACGATTTTGGTCGGTATCGAGCAGAATAAATTATTTGAGTGTTTAGGGGAGAAAATGGGTCAAAAAACCACATTTTAAGGTCTGTGAGGGAGTGCAATGAGACTGAAAAGTCTAAACCACCAAAAAGTAAATCTAAAGCATTTAATAAATGCGCATACCAAGTTTTAATTTCCTAGGACAATTAAAGGGGGGGGGGGTAGCGGAGGAATGGCTCTTTTTTGAGGACAAACTCTTATATCTTCCTCTCTAATTGACCGTAGAAGTTTATTTTTGGATATGTTATAAATCTTCAGGGGTTCTATCGATTGAATTAAAAATGGAACAATTTTTGCATTTTTGGCCTCCCAGCACCCTCTCCCTCAAATTTGGGTATAACTGAATTTTGATCCCAAGTCATCACCAGCCATATATATCTAATTTCCCATCAAACTGACCCGATTGACCGAATAAGAGTGATTTTGGTCAGTATCAGGCAGAGTAAATGATTATAGCCCAGGGAGAGGGGAAATAAAAGTAAATATCTGACATGGCCAAAAATGGTCTTAATGGTCTTCTAGCAGCCCAAAACGGATTTTGTTGATATTCCTCCCCCCCCCCTGAACCGCCGTAGGTCGGTGAACTGTAATAGTCTGGTTGTCATTGGCAATATGACATAGAAAATCAGGTTAATGACCGAAGAACGTAACCTTTGTGCATTTAACTGCATGTTTACGTACATCCGCGACAATAATTAACAGCGAATGTATCGTCATGTGTCACGTGCATTGGATGTCTGCTACTTCATCGCCATTCCAGATACTTACTCGTGTAGGTAGTAGGTACATCAGTACTTTGTGGTCTTATTGCTCTCATCATTAGAATAAATCCTGATAATTGGATCTAGTATGGGGTATCGCTCGATACGACGACGACAACAACAATGGACGAGCGAGTACAAAGGCACACGCCGAAGTGATAAGCTCTTTACGATGTTGTAGACATTTGTGGCATTTGTCGTCGTCGTCGTCGTCGTCGTCATCATCATCATCATCATTCGCGAGCATATTAAGTATTACGTATACGTAGGATGGAGATTAAAAACAGCAACTCGGTTTGTCAGGCTCCGTCGCGTCGTCGACTGCGAATAAGTTGTTATTTTCGTCTGAACGTGTGCTGTGGATTGCTATGTCATCGGATTGCAGGCGAACACGACACGAGCAACTCGACGTGTCGTGTCGTGTCGTGTCGCCGAGTGAAGCGAACGTGGTAATTGTCTGCGTGAAATTTGACGATTACTTGGTCTGGATGTGGTTTTTTCGTTGCTTCGTTTTTTATTTTACCCCGTTGTTTGCTGAAACTGAGGTCATTATTGTATGTGAGAGTGTACGATTACGTGCCACCAAGTATACCAAGCATAATAAGTGTCTTGTTAGTTGATTACTTCTTCCACGTGAGGTATTTGACGTTACAGTTTGTATTGCTGAAATGATATTTTAATTTGGTATTTCATTGAGTACGACATTCGTAGTACGTAGTACGTAGCTACGTACATAAGAGTACGAGATTGCTTTTCTTATTGCAAGTAGTGGATATAAAATCATGCTGAAGTGAGTGCTGGTGTGGCGGCGGGGAAGAGCTGACCGTGTAGTTTTTTCTTTCCGGTAGAGTATTTTGATCGGTACGATTTTCGGTCGTATTTTGTAATTTAGTTTTTGTTTTCTGTGCTGTGTATTTTCTTTAATAAAAACTAGGTACCTTATTCGTAAGGGTATCCCGTCGTTCGTCGTGTAGTTTTCTTAGTCGTAGAGGAAAGAAATAATATACTTGTACGTACATTACGTACTCTACAAGTACATACGAAATTTCGTAAAAAAAAAAAAGTGAATTATACTTTGCGACTTGCGAAAACACTGCTGAAAGACGTTCGTAAAGTACGTAGACGTAACTATAGCTATGAACTATGTACTGTACAAAAGTAACATTAAAATGCTGCTGCAAGATAGCTGAGTAAATAAAATTATGATGGTTTTGGTTACGTGCTGTGTTTACGTAAAATGCCACACAGTGAACCTGTACAGTATACATACGTATACTTAGGCAGAGTATAACTTTGATCTGTAGCGTATACTTAGGAATATTCGACTCGGCTAATCTGTAGTTATTTATGTAATCTCGACGACGACGACGTGGAATTTCCAGTTTGTCGAACGGTTTGTGCGTAAAAGGGTGAAATTTTTAGGAAAAGAGGGAAAGCGAAGAGAGAGTATAATTTACCATTCTCTCTCTCTCTGTTCCTTTCTCTTCTGTCTCTGTTTCGCTTGGGTTTCTCGACGAATAAAATGAAATGAAAACAGGATGCACGAAATGAAAAAATGTACGTATAATGTGTATGACTGTGTGTAGAGGCGCGCGCGTTTGTGGTTGTTTACAGAGAGATCGATTGATTGAACAAGAAATTATAATTTTAAATTTATTGAGATGATTTTTAGACTAATTTTCTAGGTCATATTGTCTGTAGAAACTAGGCTATTACAGTCTATTGACCTGTGGCTGATAAGGATGGGAATATCAATGAGATCCGTTTTGGAGTCCTAGAAGCCTATTACGACCATTTCTGGTCATGCCAGATATTAACATTGGAAGATGTCCAATTGCGTATTCCACAGTTGATCCATCTATAGTTGACCATAAACAGTGCACCATCAAAATCTGAACAGTCAAAATCCGGATTGTTCCTAATTACGGAAGATGTTTTAAAGCACATTCCATAGTTCATCCAACAACAGCTGACCATCAATAGTGGACCATCAAAATCTAAATAATCACAATTTGGATTGTTCTTAACTTTGAAAGATGTTTAACGACGCATTTCACAGTCGACCATCAACAGTAGACCATCAAAATCTGAACAATCAAAATCCGGATTGTTCTTACAGTGAAAGATGTTTAATAGCGTATTCCATACTTGACCTGTCAACAGTTGACCATCGGAGTTTGGACATTCAAAATCTGGATTGTCCTAACAACAGAGGATCTTCAATAGCGCATCCCACAGTTGACCATCAACAGAAGACTGTCAAAAACTGAACAATCAAAATCCGGATTGTTTTAATAGCACATTCCATAGTTGACCTGTCAACAGTTGATCTTCAATATCTGGACATTCAAAATCTGGATGGTTCAGATTTCAAGAGAGAGATAACCTTCTCACAGGTTTAGGATTATATGCCTTAGGTTCACTGGATGATATGTAGTTGAATGATGTCAGATAAAAGGTTAAAATGCCAATAAGTGATAAAAAATCAATTACTTTTATAAATTTAGGATGAGAACTCTCTGATAAGTCTACTATTGTGCAGAAAAATATTTTATTCAATTCCCTATAGGTATGGAATGGTCCATGCGAAATTTTGTCTCTGTAATTATAGTCAGGGTCATAAGACCTTCATTAAAAGAACTCCTGTCAGCGTCGTGGCCAGTTATGAATTTCATTCAACGGACTATAGTCTTGGTCGTGTCCAGAGGAGAATTTTATTCAACTGATTATATTTGGAGTTATGGTCGTTGGTGAGTTTTATCTAGGCGAGTATAGTCAGGGTCATGACCTGGGGAAAATTATAACATCGAAAGATGCTTAAAAGTCCATTTTACAATTTTAGTGTCAACAGTGGACCATCAAAATCCAGATTGTTCAGATTTTGATGGCCGGGATGTTGATGGTATTAGCAGTAGCACTGATGGTCAACTGTTCTGGGCTGTTAAGATTTGGTTCGACAACAGTTGAATAATGTTTGACAAAAAAGTTAAATGTTATGAAAAAAATGCAAGCAAAAATTCCCAATGTTGAAAATAAATCAAAATTTCTTTTAAAGTTGCATAATTTCAGATGAACTTTGGATTTCTTGCTTAACATTCAAGTTGGCATTTAAGATGTTGATAGTCCGGATATTGATAGTCAATTGACAACTGTTGAAGGGTCTATTGTTGGCAGTTCGAATCTTGATGGTTCACTTTTGATGGTCAACTCTTGATAGTGCATGATTGACCATCAACTGTTGATGATCACATTTTGATGGATTCGGACTGTGAAGAGTTAACAACCCAATCTTGATGGCGTGAATGTTGAAGGTTCACTATTTATTTTATTTCTCCCTCCCCCAAAATGAAAAATGATTTCATCAGATTGATACTGGCCAAAATTGATCAAATTTTGAAATTAGGCTTAAGTTGGCGGCGGATTTGATATTCCCAAGTGGAATTAACCTCGGGTCAACAGTCATTTTTGCCCAAATTGGGAGGGGTGGGGGAGGTGCTGAGGGAGTAAATTTGTCATTTTATTTTCATCGATAGAAAATCTGAAGTTGTACAGCATATCCAAAAATCTTCGTCCCAAGTCAATTAGGAGTGAAGATATCAGGGGTTTTCCCCTTTTTTACTATGAAAACAGACTTTCCTCCCCGACCCCCTCTCCAAATTGAGCTAGGAAGTTGAAATTCAGTAGATCGATATAGTATAGGTTCTAGATGTGTGTTTTGTGGGTTTCGTCTTTTCAGCCTCATCGCATCCCCTCGCAGCCTCAAAAATGTAATGTTTCGGTCAGTTTTTCTTATTTTTCAAGTTTATCCCTGGCATAATTCCTCGCCAAAGTCTGCTAGGAATTTGAAAGTGGGTATGCAAATATAGGTCTTAAATGCGCTTTTTGGGTGATACGACTTTTCGACGGTACTGCAACCCCTCACTGCCCTGAAAATGTAGTTTTTTGGTCACGGTTCCGTGTTACGAGCAGTCCTAGCGAAGTGAGGATGCCAGCTGTCGTTTATTTCATGTATATGAATGTGGCATGTACGTTTAGTGGGGCTCTAAATGTGCTGTTTGATGGCTTAATTATGCACTTCAAAATCACCTTTTACCCCTAACACTGTTTAGGAAAAATGATCACGAAGTGATGCTTTTTTTCAATCCATATAATTCTAGTATTTCACAAAAATCAGGCTCAAGGTGATTCTTTTGTTTTATTTGTTTTGTTTTCAATTTGAAATTTTTAACAATGTCGATTGAAAGGAAAAGGACGTATGTTTTCGAAATTGATGGTTTATTTATCACCCAGCCTTTCTGTAGGTACACACGTTGTTCAAATTTTTGGCAATTTGAGGTCGGTTTGGAGCACAAGGGAGTCTGATCAAGATAATAAGTTGATATTCGATCAATCGATGGGCTGCACGATGTCTATTCAGTGATGACTAAATTCGCTTAAAATCAGCCATTAGATTTACATTGGTGTCAAATTAGGTATATTTGAATGTGGACGACGTTGGGTCGGAAGCTAGACGTGTCAAGGTTTGTAAGAAGCCAGAAGTAGCGATGAAGGTCAGAGATTGAAAAAAATGTTTGTTTTTGAACTGATCAATCAGATTTCTACGCAAATTAGGATAAGAAATGTGGAGGAGGGTGGGATGAGCTGTACATATTTTTATCTTTAAATTGGCTGAGCTAGGGAGCTAAACTTTAGTGCTTTAAAAGCGCCTTTTGAGGGTTTCGACTCTTCAGACTTTTTGCACTTTCTTAACGTACCTTTTGTTTTGCTTTGTTACAGGTAAGAAATTAATATGGTTCGCATGTAAGACTTTATATGTATCTATCACTCGTATAATCTGAATTAAAATGAAGGTACTTGAATCAATATGCTGATGGAATTACATAGATCAAATTGAACGTAAGTTTAAATAGTTTTTACACTTTTTTATTCCCCCCTGCTCCAGGATTTCAAAAATGAAAATATTGTTGCATATTGGAAAAGTTTGTACGATTATTCATCACGGTCTTAATTTTGCTGTAGGATTTTTCAGTATGAATTTTCACGTTTTTTTTCTCTTCGTTTGTTGCTTTTTTTCGGCTGTTGCTGTTGTTGTTTTTCTATTTAATAACAAAAGAAACTCGATATACCTAGACTGTACGAGCCGACCGGCCATGGCGTTCTTTTTCTTCAGTACCTACGCTTTTAGACGTTAGCGGTGCGTTATTTTTTCTTTCATTTTTTTCTTTGTCGTATAATTTTTCGTCGGCTGTATCGGTTTATCTTATCGGAATTTTTCATCGTTATTTTAATAAATTTAACATTGAATATTTTCTTAGCCGGCGTCTTTATTTTGTCCATTTTTAGCAACTGTTTCGGTTCCCAAGGGTATTTTTACACGTGTTTGTGCCTTTCTTCTTCTGTTTCTACGTCTTGTATATTCGCCGTTGCAAAATGTTAAAAGTATACTGCGCGTATAAGAACAGAGTAGATATACACGTTGAAATAGCGATTTTCGCGTCCGAGTCCGGTACCATCCTTGTGAAGGTGGATGATGGAGCTGGAGATCGGTGAGGTGTACCTTTTTAATGGTTTAAATGAACATTATTCAACAAAAATGAGCCGATTTATTCTTTCAGCCGCCTTTTAAAGTTGAATAGGCAGATTCTTTCGTTTTACGAAGATTGGTGCAGTGGTGATGATGATGAAATGCGGTGGAGAGTAAATTATTCGAGCTCCATTGGAAATTTATGCCCTGCGATAAGAGGAAAAAATATGAAATTTTAAATGATTTAAAACGTATAGAAAAATGAAGACCAAATATGCTCGTTTTTGCTACGAAGTGTGTACGAACTACGAAGCGACGGACGGCTTTGAAGCGATTTTTTAACGTTATGAAAATTTTCCAACGTTGATTGCGTGTAGTCGGCGGCGGGACACGACTCGTAAAATGCCTTTTTAGTTTCTTTTTTCGGACATTTTTAAAAATATTTACCGAGTACGGGGTGTTTCAAAAACGTATTTTTTTCTTGTAGCGTGTAACGTGTGTTTTTTTTTTCATCTCGGAATTGTGCGCATTAGATAGAGAGATACTTATTCGGTGTTCAAAATTTTTTTATCCTTCGAATTTTTCATTTCTATTTTTAAACCTTTTTGAAAAAGTTGAGAAATCCAACGGTACCGGCGAGAAAAGATCAATGAGTAATTGTGGGAGGTAATGAACTATGGTTAGTCACCTCGAGATACATAATTAGTAAAGTCTTGAGAGAAAATCGCTCGTACCTCAGTGTTCTTTAGTTTTCTTTATCTCAGCTACGTTAATTGTAAGTTGGCGTGTCCAATCTACTTTTTCAAAATTTATGAAGATGTTCGAATTGCTCACTCGTGGAATAAAAAATAGAGTGAAGAAGTACAGGCAGATACAGGAATAAATTGCTGAAACCCACAAAAGATACATGCAAGATCTATATCAAATCTGCATACCGAATTTCAACTTCATACCATAATTTGGAGGGGACTTACTTCAGGAAGAACTCTACCAAGTGGAAAACCTGACCCGAAAACCACATTGTTGGGGCTGCGAGAGGATGCAGTGAGGCTGAATAGTTGAAACCTCTCAAAAAGGCGCATCTCTACTTATCAAATTTCAACTTCCTAACTCAATTTGGAAGGGAGTTATGTGAGGAATAACTCAACATACGTATACGAAAAATCGCCCAAGAACCCACATTTTTAAGGCGGTAAGGGTGCAACAGGTCTAAAAAGCCTTAATCCCTAAAAGTTAAATTTATGGTCATTATCAAGTCTACATATCAAATTTAAACTTCCTAGCTCAATTTGGAAGGGAGATAGAAAGGAAACATCCAGTTTTCAACATCAAAAAGGAGAAAAATTCTCCAGTTCCTCCTCCTAATTGTGTTGGTAGGCTGAATTTCGGATGTGTTATGCAACTTTGGATTCTATATCAGTTGGCTCAAAAAAAAAAACAATTTTTGCCATTTCTGCCACTCAGAACACTTTTTTTTAAATTTGGACATGATTGAATTTTGACAGAAAGTCACTTTCACTCATATATGTCCAACCCGTCGCCAAATTGTGCCGATTGACCAAATTGAAGCGGTTTTTGTCAAAATGGGGCGTAGTAAATGATCGTAGTCTTCAAAGAAAAAAAGAAATAGTTTTTTTTTTTTTAAATAAAATAGAAATAAGCATTGGCTTCACTCGCCTCATACAATCCCAATCCTGTGAGCATTTCACCTCCTCCTGCTCCAAGATCAGTTCAAATTTCATCTGTGATATGTTTTAATGTTAAAGATTTTGAAAAATTGCTTAACATTATTTTTTTATAACATTCGACTTTTTTGTCAAACATAATTCAACTGTTCCAACACTTGAGCATTAGTAGTTATTTATCAACAGTGAACTTTCAAAAGTTGACCAACAAAAGTGGACCATCAAGATTTAGACTGTGAACTCTTGATGATCCAAATCCATCAACTTTGGACCAACAAAAGGTGACAATCAAATAAGGACTGTCAAGAGTTGACCATCAATGGTGGGCCATCAAAATCCGGACTATCAATAGTTGACCATCAATATCCGGACTACCAACATCTTGAACGTCAAGTCGAATATTTAGAAAAAAATGCTAAGCAAATTGAAAAAATTCTTTATCTTATCACTTTTCAGTTCCAGTAGAAGTTCAAATTTAATTTGAAGTGACATTTTGATTGAAATTTTGAAAATTGCCTAGCATTTTTTTCATAAAATTACACTTTTTTGTTGAACATAATCGAACTGTTTACAATCCAGATGTCAATAAAGCAGAACGATTGACCATCAATATTAAGGTCATTAAAATCAAGGCTATCAAAACCTGAATAATCCTGATTTGACTAACCATATTTTGATGGTCCACTGTTGATAGTCAACTATAGAATGCGCCTATTGAAAATCTATCAAGATTAAAAAAAAAAACGATGCTTCTTCATTTGCGGTACTTTTTTAGCCTGATTTTCGTAACATATTTACAATCATGCCAATTGAAGATAGGAAGGGTTCAATGGGGCTTAAAAGTCAAAACCCCCAAAAGGCACATCTGGGGTCCTTACTGAATGTGCATACCTAATTTCAAGTTCCTAGCGCAAATATGGAGGAGAGTTGGAGAGTTATGCGAGGAAAAAACTCAAAAAATTGGAAAAACTGACCAAAAAACAAGGTGCAATAGAGCTGAAGAATCGAGACCCCCAAAAGGTAAATTTGGGGCCTCTGTCGAATGTACATGCCAAATTTCAACTTCCCAGCTCATTCTGATGTAGTGATAGGGGAGAGACAGAAGATCAAAATGGGAGAAAACCTTCATATCTCCCCTCTTAATTGATCTAGAAAATTGATTTTCGGACGTTATACAACCTTGGATCTTTTATCGATTGACTTAAAAAGGAAGGATTTTTTTGTGTTTTTGGCGCCTCAGCACTCCTTCCTCCAAAATGGGGCAATACTGAATTTTTACTTAAGGTCACCCTCGCTGATATATACCTGATCCGGCAGCAAGCTGAGCCGATTGACCGAATTGGAGCGATTGTGATCGGTATTGAGCAGAGTAAATGATTTTAATGTTTGGGGTAAAAAAATAGAAATGAAAATAAATATCTGACATGGCCAAAAATTGTCTTAATGGCCTTCTAGGACTCAAAAACAGATTTTTCTCGTATCCCCCCCTCTCTACGACAACTGCCGTTGGTCGATAGACTGTAACAGCCTGGTTTTCATTTACAATATGACATAGAAAATTGTGCTGAAAATGAAAAAATGTTAAAAGATAAGTATTCGATATCGTCCAAAATGATCTTGATGGTTTTCCAGGACTACAAAATAGATTTCGTTTATCCCCTCCCCCATTCACGATATGTGGATAGACTATAATAGCTTCGTTTCCGTTGACAATGTAACATGGTAAATCAAACTGATAAGTAGGTGGCGAGCTCTATCGACGCCCTGTGTACTGAATTTTTAAGCCACCTTGTGAACATTGGTATAAAGGTCATACACTGTGCAGATTCCTTATGGTCCAATGACGGTTCACGAGTGAACCACCGACAAAAGAAGAGGTCCAGAAGGGGTTGTGTAGGTCTAGGTACATCTTGCTTTTAATTTGAATTCAGCTCATAAATGACATACAGTCTTTTACGAATTAATATTAGAGAGACGAGGGAACATGGGCAGGTAGAAAGAGCTGAAAAAAGAAGAAGAACGATGAACTAGTAGGTGTTGTAAGTACTTTAGTCGTATTTTCGCGGTCGAAAAATGCGACGCGACGAGCAGGAAATATACTTAGGTGAAAAACGACATAGGTACTCGTATTATTCTCACTTCGAGACGACCGACCGCTCCGCTCTCGCTGTAAGAAGGAAAATAATCGCGATGAGGAGAAGAGTAGTAAAAGAAAATAAGAAAAGAGGAACGAGCAACCGAGCGACGTGTACAACATAAACGAGTAAAATACTATAAATATTAAATAACATGGCAAAACATTATTTATACGGGCTTGCTAGTATTGTTCACCTTTGCTTTACGTCAAGGCGAATATACGGAAAGCTTTAGACTTTACAGACCGCAAATGGTTCCGGTGTTACGTGCTTCAAAGGCTTGGGAATTGAGGACGTGAAGAGAGCGAGAGAGAGAGAGAGAGCGGATGGTGTGACGACGATAGCGACGACGAAGGCAGAGAAAAGATTGCTGTTAAAAAAAGCTGGCCAAGATTTATGTACTTATGTATTTCGTGTATACTTAGTATATAGTTGCTTAATACGTGTTTAATGTAGTTAGTGTTCGTTTAATCTTTGGCAATGTAAATTCTCGTATCTGAAATTCAGCGTTAAAAGGTTTCGTCGTTTTATTTTCTCCTCGATACACGTTTCGCGTTTTGGCTAAAATTTCAACATGACCTAGAAAGGTTTTCGGTGTAGGGAAAAATCGAAGAGAAAAATTGTACGAGAGGACCTTCGTTGCATTTTAATTTCATCATTATTCAAGGTCAACATTACGTACCAATGACGCTGACGATGACTTACCTAAGAATTTCTCAAGAAAGCCCAATTTTTTCTCAGTGGCAGAACGAGTCATAAATTAGTTTAAAATTTGGAAGTAATTAAAAATTTTAAACAATCTCAAACAAGAAGCTGATGGAAGCAGTTCTGGACCTACCACCGATTATGCCCTTAATTCAAACGTTCAGCATCAACAATCAAAATGAACTGAAAACCAAATGAAATCCATACTTACTTATTTCTACGAACTGAAATCTAAAAAAAAATAAGCATCGAAGCGTGTTGCTTCGTAAGTCAGGTTATGGGGTTGAATAGTCGAAACTCCAAAAAAAAAAAAAACGTATTTTAGGACTTCGATTGAATCTACATAAAAAATTTCAACCGACTAGCTCAATTTGGAAGGTGAATGTACATAGGAAAAGCTCAAAAAATGAGTACAATTTTCCAAAGAACTACTGTTTTGGTACTGGGACAGATTTTAAGGGTGCTTAAATGTCGAAACAACCAAAAGACACATTTAAGACCTCCACTGAATCTGCATACCTGAGTTTAACCCCTCAGGCCGATTTGAAATAAGGAAGAGATGTGAGAAAAGGTGTTTTATCGAGGTCAATAAAACAACCCGCCTACCCATATCAATCTTCCTAATTGACCTGGGAGACTGAATATTGAATATAATACACAACTTTAAATTCTCCATCAATTGAGTCAAAACCGAATAATTTCTGCGATTTTTACTTCTCATTGCCCCCTCCACTGAAATCTAAAATCGCATTTTACAATTAACCATCAAAGGAAGACTGTCAATAGTGGACCATCAGCAGTGGACTGTCAATAGTGGACTGTCAAAATCTGGTTTGTACAAATTTCAATGGCCTTGGTGGATTGTCAACAGTTGGACTATGTTTGGCAAAAAACCGAATGTTACTAAAAAAAGGGCTAAACAATTTTTAAATTTCCTAATGTTGAAAAGTTGTCACAAATTTTTCAAAAATTATGTCACTTTAGATAAGGTTTGGACTTTTGCTGGAACCAGGAATGGATAACATAAGAATTTTGAAAATTTGCTAAGCATTTTTTTTTGAACATTCAAAACATGCTCAAGATGTTGGTAGTCCAGATATTGATAATCAATTATTGACAATCCGGATCTTGATGGTCCTTTATTGATGGTCAGCTCCTGACAGTCCCCAGTCAACTATCAACTATTGATGGTCAAGGACTGATGGATCAAGACCATCGAGTCGACAATTGAAGTATTGATGGTTTACTATTGTTGGTCAACTCTTCACAGTTCACTATTGACCATCAACTCCTAATGATTAAGTGTTGACAGTTGGATTATGTTTGACGAAAAAGTTGGGCGTTATAAAAGAAGTGCCAAGTAATTTTTTTAAATGCTGAATGTTGAAAAACATCACACATGAATTTTGGACTTACCCTGGACCAGGGGAAGGTAAAATGCTCACAGGCTTAGGATTATGTCTCGGATTCATTTGATGATATGCAGTTGGATTTTATCAGATGAATAGATGGAATGCCAATGATTGATAAAAGATCGATAACGTTCATAAATTTAGGTTGAGAACCCTCTGGTAAATCTAATGTTGTGTGGATGGGGATTAGGCGTCAATCTGAGCATATTGACCAGATTTTAACGTTTTTGGTTAGTATTGAGCAGTTCAGTCTTACGGGTGAGGGATAAAAATTGAACTAAATATATAAACTCGCCAAAAATGGGCATTAATCGTCTTTTAGAACCGAAAACGGATTTGTTTATGTCGCCCTTTCTTCTTCCCTTCCCATCCGCCACAGGTCGATAGGTCACAACAATCTGGTCTACATTTGCAGTAACTGATTTCTAATACCCTCTTTCTTCTCCGCACCCACCATAGATCGATATAGAATGTAATAGCGTGGCTTCCTTTTGACAATACGATGTAGAAAATCAGGCTACAAATTCTAAGATTTTTGTAGTACCCTATATTTGTATGCATGCGTACATGTGTACTTTGATGTTATATAAGTACAGTCTAAAGACGAAAAGAGTAAATTTACGCTACGTTGAACGTTGAACTGAAATTATTTTATTCGTACGAGTGTTTTATTGATTTTTAAAGAAGCTTTCGTTCTATTTTTAAATTTTTACGATATCTTATAAGGTGAATTAATTGGCATTTGGCATCTTTTTTATTACTATCGTATTATTTACGTTTTTAATTTATTATCTGTAGGCATTATTTTTTACCCGTTATCGTCTCCAGGCATTTTTCATTCTTGTTTTGATCGTTTGTTGTTTCGTTCAGCTCTCGTGCCTTTACATTTTCTTCGGTGCACTCAACTCGTCTTTTTTTCCTACATCTTTGAAAGATTTTTTATTACTTTCGTTGTGTTTTAAATATAAAACTCGTACGTGAAAAGGATTAGCCAAAGATATATGTTTATTTTGATGACGTACCAATATATCATGGAATGGTGTTCGAAAAATAATGCTAGAGACGGGAGTTTTTGTTTGAAAATGTCTTAATTTTCTCGATGAAATTCATGTTTGGAAAGATTTCATTAAATAGTTGACGAATTGTTGCAATTTTTTTTTTTCACAGCGACACATTGTATCAGGGTAAATGAATGATAAAAAAATGGCCTAATCAATAGATTTCACACGTTTAATTAACGCGCATCCCAAATTTTGATACTTTTAAGTTAATTAGGATGCTCTACATCATTTTCCTAGCACAAATTGTATATGTAGGTGAAAAATCGTAAGTTTTTTTTGTTATTGTGCCGAAATGCTGGGTTTAATTGAGCTCATTTTGACATTTAATTTTTTCTATTTTCATCCTCTTTCCTTCTTTATAAAATTACCTTCCACATCTTTCATGAATCTTTAGCCTGATTTTCTGCATCACATTGTCAATGAGAACCAGGTTATTACAGCCCTATCGACCAGCAATGGATTATAAAGATGAGGGAATATCAACGAAATCCATTCCCTCTTCGTTCTGTTCCCAAAACTAAAAATAATTTACTCAATTTGATAGCAACCAAAACTGGTCAAATTTGGGCAGCTGATTTGATATATATATATGGGGAAGACCTGGAGTTATAATTCAGTGCTGCCTAAATTTGAGGAAGGGTATGCTGAGAGGTCAAAATTGCAAAAATTGTTGGTTGTTGAACCAGTTAATACACAATCAAAGAAAAAACATTACCTTTGAAGCTGATTTTCATACAATAAAAAATCTATTGGAATTGTCCTGCGGAATATTTTTTCTTGAACGATGGTAGGGGTACTGGTAAATACTGCAGTGAATAGCTGAAACTCCCAAAATGAACATTTCAGGCCTTTACTGAAAGCCAAATTTCATATTTCTCGCTTAAATTAGAAGGGAGTTATGCAAGGAATAAGTTAAAAAAAACTGGGGCTGTAAGGGGTGCAAGGAGTTTGAAAAGTTGAAACTGTCAAAAGGCACATCTATGATCCTTACTAAGTCTACATATCAAATTTAAACTTTCTGTCTCAATTTGGAGGAGAGGTAGGGGAGGAACAGCCCTTTTTCAAGGTTATAAAGTGAAAAAATCTCCATATCTTTCCTACTAATTGACCTAGTTGACTGATTTTTTGATATGTTACACAAATTTCCGATTGTCTATCGTCTGGCTCAAAATAAAATAATTTTTGTGATTCTAGCCCCTCAGCACCTTTTTTTTTTTTTTTCTAAATTTGGGCATAGCAAAACTGAATTTTGACCATAAGTCACCTCACTTCAGAATTTCACATCCGCCACCAATCTAAGCCTATTTCTCAAATTTGATCAATTTGGGTCAATATCGAGCTGAGAAAATAATTTTTAGCTTCAAAGGGGGAGGGAAGATAAATAAAATGGAAATAATTCTTGTCACCTAAAAAATTTTCTTCCATTTTTTCAACGCAATTAGGTCATTACCTTTTATTGTTCAGCACAATTCCTCACATTGACATTGAAGTGTGATCCTTTTTTCAAAGTTGAGAATTAAGTAACTGCCCAGTGAGCATTTTACCTGCCCTTGCTCCAGTATTACTCCAAATTTAATCTGCAATGATTTTTAGCATTCAGAAGTTTGAAAAATTGCTTAGCATTTTATTTTATAACGCTCAACTTTTTTGTCCCACATAATTCAACTGTTGATGGTCCAGATTTGCCAACACTTGATCATTAGGAATAGTGGACCATCAACACTCGTTCTATCAAGATTTGAACTGTCAACTAGATGGTCCAAATCCATCCACAGTTGATCATTAATATTCAAACTACCAACATCTTGAACGTCATTTTGAATGTTAAGAAAAAAATGCAAAGTAAATTTTCAAAATTCTTTGCTATCAGTTCCCAGTTCTAGCAGAAGTCAAAATTTCATCAGAAGTGACATTGCTTTTAAAAAATTAGCGATTTCTTTTAGAAATTAGGAATTTTAAAAATTGCTTAGCATTTTTTTCATTACATTTAACTTTTTTTTAAAACATAATCCAACTGTCGACAACTCAGATGGTAACTGCGCAAAACAATTGATCATCAAGTTAAGCCATCAAAGTCTAGGCCATTGAAATCTGAACAACCCGGCTTTATTACTGTCCAGATTTTAATGGTCAACTGTTAATAGTCAACTGTAGAATGCGCTATCAAACACCTTTCGGTGTTAATGAATATCTGACTTCGCCAAAAATGATCTTAATCGTCATGAGGCTCATGACATGCAAAATCAGGTTAAAAATGTATAACATATCAAAAAATTATTATTCTTCTACATTATTTAGAGGGGAAGGATAGGGGGGGGGGGTTCTCTTTATTAACCTTAAAAAAGGCTATTCCGCGCATTTCTCTTCTTCAAATTTTTAAATTTAACACACTTTCGGCATACCTTTGAAGATTTCAACTTCTCAGTCGCGTCACATCTCACAGCTTTAAAAAAGTAACTTTTTAAGTAGTTTTTACCATTTTTCGAGTTTGCCCTACGCGTGTATCTCTTCCAAATTGAGCTAAAGAGTTATTGAGTGAAAAATAAATTGAAAGCAACATCTTGAATAAAGTTTGAAGAAAAATTTAAACGCCAACAGAACCAACCAATTCTTCGAATTTTATCGAAAATCTAATCTAATCTGTTATCTAATCAGCCTTTTTTTTTATTCTTTTATTTTTATCACGTTTTAAAACAATAATAACAATAAAAAGGTAGCGTTGAAACATTCTTTTAGCTATTTACGTACATAATTATATGTATATTTATTTTAAATCACGCGTCGAGTCACATTAAGTTGCTATGTACGTTAATTAATTCAACATTATTAGAGTGGAAGTGGAGAAAAGGGAATTGTGTAAAATTTATTCGTTCGCCTTAACCTTACATTACTATTTTATGTAAAACGCATCGTACCTACAATATTCGAAGTGAAAAACACCAAATGAGAGCAAAGAAAAGAAAAGAAAAAAAACAAATCAAAAAGTACAACAACAAGCGCAACAATAACAACATAATAAAACACCGTAAAAAATCAAAATATTCACGCAAAAAAATTTACGACAACGACTTTGAAAATCCGTGTTACACGCAAAATTTACACAATTTATTCGCTACGAGGGGTAGGTCCTGAGGTGGGTAGGTCGAACAATGACTGTAACTCTGAGTGTAGTGGTACTTACGGATTCGAAGAACGAACCTCGACGAGAAGGAGAAATAAAAAATTGAAAGAAACGCGAAAAAAAAAAGGATATTTCTATTGTAATAAAGGAATTAACCGCCGCTAATTTCAGCGAAATAACGTTATTGCAGTGAAAATTATAAAGCATTAAAAACATAACGCTTGTACGGTGGTTAAATACACAACTTGAGCATTTTATTACCCAACATTAATGCCCATTAAATGACAATAAATATTTTCTTATACGCCAAATAAAGCACGGAAAAGAAACCTTTTTAGTACCCAGTGGTTGGAATTAACTTAAAATATACATACTAACGCGATCCGTTTCCATTGTGTGCATTGTATAAATCAGTGCTTTCTAAATTCAAGCTCGATCCTCGCTCGTACGTTCGTTCGTTCGTTCGTTTCTTCTTGGGTAGCTTTTTCGACCTCTTCGTACCTTCCACGTTTCTACCTTCTGCTTCACTCCTTCGTATTCTGGCCCATGATACTCTTCATCGTGTTGTACTCCGCATAGGTTTGTATCGTACCTTCTCAGTGGTGTTGTTTAATGGAACTTTCAAAAGGAGCATTTCATTTTAACGGCCAGTTTACTACTCGTTGTTTATGGAACACGAGAGAAAGACGAAGAGGTGTATGGTAGAAGTTTTTCATCATGTTTTTTTGGCTGCTTCGTATTTTTCCCTGTTTCATGTTCGTTATTTTTCTCTCTTCCGTTCTGCTACTCTTGTTTTTCTCCTGCCTACTGCTGTTTCTAGTGTACGAAAATGCTTATCGTATACACTTATATTTTCCATTCTACGAGTATTCGGTGTATGAAACGTTTAATTTTGGCATTATGGTAGTCGATAAAACAGACTAAAACCATATTGTTGCTTACTCAAGGACCATTGCCGCGTCGTATTCGCGACAATGCACCGTGTAGAGTAATGAGACGTGAATGGCTAACGAGGTTTTCTTGATTTTTGACGATTTACATTCGTTTAAAAAAAGTTGATGTTTGGGTATTTTTTTCAACGAATTTTATTTTTTGCTCCACCATCGAAGTTTTCATCGGCGTATGTATAGTTTTTTAATGTTTTCTTCGTTTTATAAACGTTGTTTTTGTTTCACCCCCCCCCCCTCAAAGTGAATTTTTAACCATAAAAATCCAGATTATTCAGTCTTTGATGTCCTGAATGTTAATGGCTTTGTCATTGATGACCGATTGTTCTGGGCTGTTAACATCGGTATCACCAACAGTTGAATTATATTTGACAAAAAAGTGTAATGCTATGAAAAAAATGTTGAGCAATTTTCAAAATTATTAATGTTGAAAAGAAATTACGATTTTTTTAAAAGCTATATCACTTCAGATGAAGTTTGGACTTCTACTGGAACTAATTTTGAAAAGCTGAACATTTTTTTAATAACATTAACGTCAGTTTGAGAAGCTGATAGTGCGGATCTTGATGGTGAAAGTGTTAATGGTCCATTATTACTCATGATGATCAAAAGTTGGCAAATCTGGGCAGTCAACAGTTGGATTATCATTTCCACTTTTGAGACAGTTCGGCATGGGTCTCTTCTTTGGCTTTTTGTACAAGCACTTTCCTATATTCCCATGTTTGGTCAATAGCTGGGTACTAAGCTAGGAATTACTCTAGTTGTCTTCGGATATATGGAATAAACCTTCTAGTCTTCACGGCTTCTGAAGACTCCAATTTTTCCTGCCATAGCTTGACAGTTTTATTTTAGCACTGCTCTCTCAGTTTGTGACATAGAGCAGCCATTTCACCTCTGAATAGCTGCGCGTACTTACTTTGCCATTTATTTTCCAAGTTAATATTGCTTAAAGCAATTCCACCAGACATTGGGAGTAACCACCTGACACACTCAGCTGTGCCTGCTGTTGGTTTCTTTGGAGCTTGATGCGGTCTCTGAATTTGAGGGTCTCTGGTCAGTCCCCATTCATGCATGGTGAGCCTTCTGAGCTTATTCATCAGGGCAGTAGCTTTTTCAATTAATCAGTTCTGTGTGCTTTAATAGTCCTCTCTTGGGGCTTATGGCCTGCAGAACTCAACCTAAATACAACTTAGTCCTACTTAGCCTGATATGTATCACGTTAGTGTCCGTGGGCGTACCTTTCAGGAATTAAACCCAACTCTTTGTCGGTGAAGAGATCCATTGCATCAAGTTTTGCTGTGATTGGAACCCCTTTCTCAATTATCTCTTTTTGATTTTTGGCTCCTATGATCACTGTAGCATCTTCTACAAAAGCTATTTCCTCATATACTTCTGGATCAACAGTGGTCAGTAAAAAGTTGATCAACAACAGTGAACCCTCAGCATCAGCACCATTAAGGTTTGAACTGTCAACTCCTGACAGTTCAGATCCATTGCCAATCTGCTATTGGACTGTCAAGAGTTTACCATCAATAGATGTTGATGGTGTAAAAATCAAACTCCCTGAATACAATAATGAAGTCACATTGATTACATATTGGCCAACCCATTATTGGCATGCGTTCATCGCTTCCACTTTGCCTTCACAAGTTGTGTGAGTGCTTTGCATATGCAATTTTCAACCAATCAGATGCGAGCGTATTGTTATATCTTTCTATTTGACTTTTTTTTCTTTTTTTTTTTGGAATCTTGGATTCAACTAACTATAAATACAGGTTGTCCGCTTGATGTTTTCGTTAATTGTTCGACCCATGTTGAAAGTAGCTGGTGATGGTGTGCTGGGATGGTTGACAGTGCTGCAGAGTCTTTGCTTTCAGCGCAAGAGATTCATGCTGGTACTATTAACACTCCACCACCAAAAGCTGGGGTCATCAGCAGTATTGCCAAGTCTACACCTTCAGTACTGGCGATTTGTGCTGGTGTGGTTGGCCATCTTCCACCTGTGCTGGGGTTGTCAACGGTATTGCTCAGTCTTTGTCCTCGTTGCTGGAGAGTCGCACTGGCACAATTGACTATTTCCCACCGCGACAGGCTACTGTATACTTCGCTGGAGTTGGAGTCTAGCTGGGCCTATCACCATCGCTGAGGTTGCTTTATTGTCGGCCACTTTGCCCTTGGAAATAGAGTTGAGCTGGCTGAATACGATGACCTCGAAACTGGGGTAGTTATTGTTAGCTTACAATTAGAGTATCGCATTTCAGCCTTCTGGGAGCTGGGAATCACTGGTACCAATCACCAACTTCGCGTTTGGAGCTGGAGTCATAGATTCCCTCAAAAATTCTGGGTAGAGGCTTAAGATGTAGATCATACTGAAAACGTACTTCGCGACTTCCATCTTTTGGTGCTGGACGTCTGCAGGAGTGAATCCCTAGTCCATTACCCCCCCCCCCACCCGTCTTTCACCCAGTTATGTGAAAGTGGTGACCGTGCTCGATACCTATGTTTTATCACGGGCCTTTCGGCTATATTTTTTGACGGGAGATGGACAAAATTCAAAATTATCAGTCGAGGTTCGCCGAAAATTTTCCCACATGGTGTGATACTCCTTTGGTTTGTAGGTCATTTTTTTAGCCTGATTTCCTATGTCATATTGTCCATGAAAACCATGATATGTATGTTGTGGTATAAGGACGTATCCCCTACTTATCAATTTTTTTCTCTCTCTCTTTCTTTTTCTCTATCAAGTATCGCTAGGATAGATAAAATATCTGTAATGTAATTTATCTACCTAGCCTACTTTGTATATGCTTTTTGATAGC
>FIZR01018987.1:0-11279 GCA_900060175.1 Ferrisia virgata | reverse complement strand
AAAATCCGAACCATCCTCGGTCCCAATTAGTTCGGATTATCGACTTCCTACTGTACTTCTTTTACCGAAAAGACTCATTTGAAATGATTTCTGACCTAGAACCACCATTTTAACACCTTGTAAATAGTACCAGTTTTTCTTGTAGACAACTGAAATTTTGAAAAGAAAATTTTTTAGAAAACTGGTATCAAGAAATGATAAGACTGTCAATATTTTCACAAATGAAATTTCTGAGTAGTTTTGTTCAATTCGTAGCTCAATGATGGATCTAGCGAGCTGAAATTTAGCCTGTAGACGCAGCTATCGAAGGGGAATGGGCGTAGGAAAAAGGGGAGAAATACTTTGTGGTCTTTTTCCATGCGTGAATTTTTTTTTCGAAGTAAATTTTTAATTTCTGCTTACTCATTTTAGCAAAGAGCAAGTATTGCGTTTGTATCATTTCTTCAATAAATCTTTAATTTTCACAAAAGACTTTGCATAATTTTCTCATTTTTTAAATAGTTGCCAAAACCGGTGTTCTGTATGGAAAAATGAGAGAAAAAAAAATGGAAATTCATTTCAACAGTAAATTTAATTTTGAAAAGAATATTTTATATATTTTATTTATGAATAGCTTTAATAACTCGAATAAATGCCTCGTCGTTGGTGCTATGTTCCCAGCACTGGATCTACTCAATTCGTGCGCAGTGCAACGCAAAAAACAACCTCGTCTTAGGGCCGTTTTTTATCTTATCTTTTGTTAATAACTTATTCGAGAAAACTAGCGATTTTAATTTCCGTTTTTTATTTTCGCACCCTTTCTTCTTTATTGTTAAAAACGAAACGATATTCGTAGTCGTACCTATATAACCCTATACCGATGGTGACGGATAATTTCCTATATAGCCATAGGTACTAGAAAAATATATAGCTATATAGGTAATGGGTATAAGATAATTTTCAACAACGTTAGATCAAATTTCACCCAGCGTTGGCATCGGTTGACCACGTGTTTACTGTTTACGCATTTACACGAATTTATCTTCATCACTTTTGTCTGATTAATGTTGCCAACAACGAAGACCAGGACGCGACGTAGGTATTAGGTAAACGAAATTAATTTTTAGCTTTCGGCGTCCTTTATTTTCACACTTCCTGTCATTAGACAACAACTTTTTTTCTCACTCGGTTCGTCGGTCGTCGTAATTATTTTGCACATGTGGCGTTAATAGGGAAAACTTTTTTCCCTTACTTTTCGTGTCCTTTCTTATTGTAACGCGTACGTACTTAGTAGACGTAAAGAAAAGCACAACTTTTACCGATATCGAACCTTACTCTCGGAGTTGTATTTTGTTGCCGAGTATTTTTATTTATGTTCGGCTAAATTATAACAGGATGTTGTGTACAGTTTTATTTGATATGTGTTTCGAAGTTAAGGAGGAAGCGGATGGCAATGCAAGCGGAAAGTGTAAGACAAAGTTATTGGCTCAGTCAGTGTTTTCTCGAATGCTGTGCAAAATTTTTAAATTATTTTTAAAATATTTCGAGGGTGTATGTTTTTTTTTTTACCATTATTTTGCCTTGATCGCTGCAGTGATTTACGAGTTTGGCTGATTTTTTTTTCACGTGATAAGTCTAGGAAAAGAAAAATTAAAACTACAAGATGGATTGAAATAAGTAAAAGAAAAAAAAATCGATGTTTTTTTCAGCCCGATTTACGTAAAATATTATAATGTTATGTGATTGAAAAAAAAAAACAGCATCGAATCACGAATCAGGCAGAAAAGTCGAGGCCCCCAAAAGGTACATCTAGGGTTTCGATTAAATCTACGTACCGATGGGTATAGACGGGTAAGGGGTGATTTTGGCCCCAGCCTCGATTTTTGATCTAATGCCTCCAGATGATGTGCCTTGATGTAAAAAAAATTCTGGCAAAAATTTTGAACCCCACTCCTCTCCCTTATGGCCATTTTATTGCATTATTCTCAATAATTTTTTAAGTCAATGGAAGCGAATGAAATTTTCTGATCTCTGGCACAACTTCACATCTCATAGAGGTGTACTTACGATAATTTTTTCTTGAATTTTGGTGCGCTCCTTCTCGTGGCTTCGGCCATTTGAAATTTTCAACTGTGAAAAAAACTCTGACAGTGAAGTTCGACCAAATTTTAAAATATTCCAAAAACGTGTTTTTTAACGTACGACTTACCTAATGTATTGATTTTGGGCGAATTCGATTGCTCCAGAGTCGAAAATCTTAAAAACCTGCGCAGAAATGTGTAATAAAACGATCAAAATTTGAAAAATGTGCTAAAATAACAATTCTGTGTCTAGTTGTTCGCAAAAATTATCATCAATGCTTCAGTGCCTTTATTTTGGCGAGAGGTTATTTCATGTCAAAAAAAATCACTTTATTCTTTTAAAATTGAAAATGAAGCAAAGTTGAAACTGTTGAAACATCATCATGCAGTTGGCCAATATAAGAGTAGTTACCTTAATAGTGAGTGAGTGGGTTGGGTACTGAGTAAAGATATGCGGAAAGTAGATTGAATATTAGTTTTTTGTTTCTTTGGTGATGTATTGTTCTTTTTAAAGTTTTTTTGCAAAAAAAAAAAAAGGTAATGGTTAAAAAAGCATATAATTGATTATTATGTACTACATACTTATTTGCATACCAAATTTTCAATTTCAAGGGAATAAACTGTTTTTTTTTTTTGACACGAAATGACCTCTTGCCCGAATAGACATTGAAGCATTGATGATAATTTTTGCGAACAACTAGACACAGAATTGTTATTCTAGCAGATTTTTCAAATTTTGGTCGTTTTATATGGAAAGAAATAGTTTAAAGAAGAAAATCATTAAACATTTCTGTATGATTTTTTGAGATTTTCGACCCTTGTGCAACCGAGTTCGCCAAAAATTAATAAGTTAGGTAAATCAGCGTTAAAAAACACGTTTTTGGGATATTTTTAAAATTGGTCGAACTTCGTTATCAGGGTTTCTTTTTTTTACGAGAAGTAGTACACCAAAATTGATGAAAAAATTATCGTAAATACACCTCTATGAGATGTAACCATCAAGGCACATTATCTAGGGGCATTAGATCGGAAATCGGGGCTGTGGTCAAAATCAGCCCCTTTTCCCAGCTATACCTTTTTACCTTCATAGCTGAATTTAGAGGAAAGTTATGTGATGTACAACAAACTAAAAAAGAAAAGAGGAAAACCGAATAAAAAACTTCATTTTTGGAGCTGTGGAGGATGCAATGAGGCTAAAAAAGTCGATACCCTCAAAAGGCACATCTAAGGATCCCTACTAAATGTACATGCCAAATTTCAACTTCTTACAAGGGAGCTACCCGAAGTGTCACACGCCAGATGAAAAAATTGTTTACAGACGTGTAGAGCATTCAAAATTATCCGCACAGCCGAAATTTCAGCCACTAAGCTCCTTGGTGGGGGGGGGGGGGGGGGGGGGGGAGTTATGAGGAGGATATCAAAAATCGACAAATAACACTTCGAAAATAACAAAAAACGAAATAACTCGACTTTATGTCGCATTTACGAGTTAATTTTTTCACCACGTATTACCTTCGAAGTGGACCACCTAGAGATGGGGTAGTCACCCGGAGCCGCATGTAACATCTCGGGGGGTGAATTTTTTAGCCAACTCAAATGTATTGAAAAAATCGAGGTGTTACCCGCGGATCCAGGCCACTACCCCGCCTCTAGATGACCCACATCGAGGGTAGTACGTGGTGATAAAATTAGCTCATAACTGGTGTATGAGGTCGAGTTATTTTGTTTTTTGTTAATTTCGCAGTGTTATTTGTCAATTTTTTGATATTCCACTCTCATAATTCTCCCCCCCCCCTCTACAATGGGGCTTGCGGGCTGAAATTTTAGCTGTAGAGATAGTTTTGGATGTTCTACACGCCTGTAAAAAATTTTTTCATTCGGCATACAATGCTTAGGATAGCTCCTTTGTTAGCTGAATTTGGAGGTGAATTATGCGAGGAACAAATTCTAAACATAAGAGAACCTGCCCATAAAACCACATTTCTGAACTGTAAGAAGCCGCAAAGGATCTGAAAAATCGGAACCCTCAAAAAGCACAAGTATGACCTGTTTTAAGTCTACATGCCAAATTTCAACCCCTTTTTGTAGGTCAAAACGGGGAAAATCCCCATATCTCCCCTCCTAATTGACCTTAGGGGCTGATTTTTGGATATGCTATGCAATTTTGCATTATTTATCGATTGGCTCAAAAATGGATAATTTTTTGCGATTTTAGCCCCTCAGCACCCCCTTGGGCCTAACTGAATTTTGACCTTAAGTCATCCCCACTTCGGAATATCAAATCCATTGCTAATTGAAGCCTATTACTTAAATTTTATTGATTTTGTCCAGTATCGAACTGAGTTAATAATTTTTCAATTTCGGGGGAAAAATGAATAAAAATAAATATCTGACAAGGTCAAAAATATTCGAAATGGTCTTCCTGGGCCCGTAAACAAATTTTGTTGATATTCCTTCTCTCCCCTTGCCTCTCATCCACCGCAGGTCGATAGATCGTAATGGTCTCGTTTTCATTGACAATATGACGTAGAAAATCAGGCCAAATAAACCGATTCTAGATCCATTTAAGAAAATAGAAAAGAAATGAAAGGTGGAGTACTTTTATTCGATTTTTTGCTTCTCTGAAAATAAATAAATTTCTCGAATATACATTCAGCTTGATTTAATCCATTTGTGAAACTCGCGAATCCAGAATTTTTGATAGTTCTAATTCTTTAGCTCATTTGCCACTTCCGTTTCACCTGCAATCATCATGAGATTAATTTAAAGAGGATAGATAAGTGAGGTAACGTGAGTCGAGTTGTGTGTGTAGTTGATACTTATATCATGTAATTTGTTGGGAAAATATTATTAAAATAATTTTCCAATGCGATATTAAATTAAAAATAAAATACCATACTTTCTACAGAAAATCTAACCAATAAATGAATACTGCGTGTCTTTATGTTATTGTACAAAAAAAAAAAAAAATAAGAGAATAACAGCACCGAATAAAAAAATCCCTCTTATTTTCCATTCAAAAAGAAAAAAACCTAAACGAAACAGAAAAACAACCGTTGACCAACAATGTAGGTATGTGGGATTTAAAACTAATTCCATTACTTTTTTATAATCACAAATTTCTGCTTAGCTATTTGTACAGCTGATAAAACTCACAGAGGACAAAATACCCCTATGAAATGCAATTTGAAAAAAAATTTTTCGTCAATTGTAAAAAATTTGGTGGATTTTTTTTTTTACGTATATAGATAGATTGGTAGGTCTAGTAGGTAGCTATAGATAAATAGGTAAGTAAGTAACCGAGAGAAAAAAAAATCCCGCTGAAACATCAATTCGCAAATTTAACTCGGATGCTTTAACGAAGTCAACGTAATACGTAGAAAAGGATTTCAAAATGGAATATCCGCATAACATCTAAAAATTTCTGAAAATACCGAGTTCAATGACGCGTAACCATCGAACCAACGATTGGCATTGGGTTATTTGTCGATTTCTTGTAATACGGTACCTTGGTCAAGTTTTCGTTTTCGAAACGAAAAAAAAAAAAAAAAATGAAATAAAGAAAGGAAAGAAATTTAAGAAAAGGGGATGCGTTCAAAAGTTCGGCAATAGAAATAAGAAAAAAGTGAAGATAACGGGATAGACTCGGTGCGGTAGCGTGTGCTAATAATAAAGACATAAAAAATAAAATCGTGTCCGGAGTTTTAAAAATTCTTGATCAGCTTTGAATCGAATGGTTGGTTTAATGGATTAAGCTCCATATGTAGGTACAGTACGTATTGGTGAACTGTAGTTATATGTTGCCATTTTCTGATGAACTTTACAGTCCCTATAGAGATGATTAATAAGATGGCGAAAGATCAATTCGTCTAAAGAAGTTATTAAGCGTATCTCGCATTTAGAAAAAAAGATTCGTTATTTCCTGCCTACGTTATCGGCGAAAAAAAAAAATGGCATAAGCGACCAACGAGCGTCATTCGCATAGATAAAAAATTCTCGTGATACAGCATCTCTTCAAGTCTAATTAATAAGTTAAAGAGAATATAAAGCATTGGGTTGCGGTAAATAATTACTTAATGCTTAATGACGGCGCCATTTTCTCGCCTTCTTTTTTTTTCCTCTCTTCTCATTTTCTTTTTCGATTTCTATTTTATATACTTACTTGCTTGCTTGCTTGCTTGCTTACTTGCTTACTTGAAGAAGAAATTACATTATCTGGAGTTAATCGAAGAAAACATTTCGTTTAGGAAATTTTCATTCGTCAACGTTTTTGTTTCTAGTGTTGGCGTTTTTCAACTTTAATTAGCACACAAAGACCTCTTTTGTGATGTTTGAAAATGATGAAATTAAGCAAATTACGAGAAATGTTTGAGAAAGATTAAAAATGTAGATGAATCAATAAAATTAGCCTATCTCGCGAAGAAATGCCTATGCATAAATGCCGATGAAGGTACAGTTACGTAAGTCGCCCGCATGAAGAAAATTTACTGCTGCATTTTACGTTCGTTGATTAAGTCTTAAATTTAGTTTGAATGAATTTGGCTGCGTTTTGCTGTATTTTTAGCGATTCCAAGCTGTGATTAGTTATTTTAGATGAATACAAACGGGAATATTTGATCATATGTACCGGTTTTTATTTTAATTTGCATTTTTCTTCTCGATTAGATCATTTTTTACTACATTAAAAGTTAAGTGATGTTGTGTTCATCGATTTTTTTGGTTGCAGAAAAATATTGGTCTGCTTCTGCTGCCCTCCCCCACCACCAAGAAAAATACTCGTTTTAATATTTTTAATGCTATTTTGAAAGCTAAGAAATGCCTTTTTTCGAAATTTTGCGAACAAGGTTATCACTACCTACTGTTCCCTTAATGTTTGAGAGTTGAGATTGAGAGAAATTCATGTAGATGTGTTTTGGATTTTTTTTTTTAATATGTGTGTCATACTTTTGGGTAGTAATTTCAGGATGCATATTCAAATTCACAACATGATCAAACAAAATTCTTTGAAAGAGACGATATTCGATTTCAGCAGCCAAAAAAACAGCAATATAGCAACTTTGAAGAAAATTGAGGGAGAAGCTATAGCAGGCTAATCACAACAATTTGCCATTGGCTCTCAAAATTAATTGATTTTAAGAAGTATTCACGACTTTTATTTCGTTACTGACAGATTGGGCAATTAAAAGTCTCCTTTGGGGGTGGTTTTTACGTTAATTTTTTTTCCTTCCGAAATTTTTGATTGATTTTTTTCAAACTTGATACGATACATGGAGGAAGTATTGTGGAATTTTTTCAAATTTTTCGCAACGTAAATATAACCTTGAAATGAACTTTGAAAATTTTGAGGAGGCTTGCAGCCTCCTAAGGTCTCTTTTTCGAGCTGGCAAATTGAAAAAAAAATTCTCGCATTATTTGGAGTATTTCACTGAACATATGTTTTCAATTTTTTTTTAAGATGGTGAACCCCTAAGTAGTGTTTGAAAATTGACGTTTAACGTAGGGAAAAAGTGGTTTTTGCAAGCTGCATAGGGGGCCATCTTCTCGAAAAATTTGAATAAACTTTGAAAAGTGTAAAATACTCTAAATAACATGAGGGATTTTTGTCAAGTTTCCAGCTCAAAAAGGAGGTCATACGAACCTCGTAAAAATTTTCAAAGTCCATTCAAAGTCATATGTAGGGTACGAAATATTTTTAAAAATTCCGCAACCCCCCCCCCCCTCAAAGGTAACTTTACTTCTATATCAAGTTTGAAAAAAATGGTGAAAAAAAATTGGCGTGCTTTTTCAGACTGATTTTCGTGAAATATCAATTTTAATTATGTGAATTGAAAAAAAAATCGCTTCTTTTTCGTAATCAGTGGTGGTGGGGGGCGGCAGGGGTGCATTGAAACTGAAAAGTCGTGACCCTTAAAAGGAAAATCTCTGACTTCTACTAAATCTACACGCCAAATTTCAACTTCTTTGCTCAATGCGAGGAGGGGGAATAGTGGAGGAACAGTTCTTCAAAATCAAAAAAAGAGGAAACCCTGATGTCTCCTCTCCTACTTAATCTCGGAAGCTGATTTCTGGATATGTTATACTACTTCGGATTTTTCATTTATCAACTCAAAAAGGAACAATTTTTTCGATTTTAGACCCTCAACACTCCCCACCCCATCTCAATTTGGGCACTACTAAATTTTAACTCTAGGTCATCTCCACTCCAGAATATCAAATCCGCCGCCAGTCGAAGCGTATTTCCCAAATTTAATCGATTTTGGTCTGTATCGACTATTGAGTTAAGAAAACAATTTTTGATTTGGGGGGGGGGGATAAAAATGAATATCCAACATGGCCAAAAATTGTAGTAGTGATCTTTTGGTAGGCTAAAACGGATTTTGTTGATATCTTCTCCCTCTTGAACCAGCGTAGGTCGATAGACAGTGATAGCACTACGTACTCTCTGAAAGTACATTTCTCTCCCCCCTCCTCCCACTCTCATCCATTCACAATGAAGAGATGAAAAATCGCGATTACGCTTAAAAATCGTTTTTAACTTGTGCCTAAGAAGCATAAGCGAAGATAGGCCAAAATTTTTGGAGCGGCTGAAACCGTGTGCCCCTATTTCTAAAATAAAAAAAGTTTCATTTCACTGTCTACGTAGTTGGCAGGTCCCTAGCAAAGCGAGTGGCAAAAATGTACGAAATACGAAATTTATAATAAAACCGGTTTATTCCAAAGCTGCCTTATTTGCGTCAATTTTCATGATCAGATTCGTATTCAGCACACTAAAAAAGGGCAACATGCGGAATTTCTATTATGTATTTGGTTTATTTCGAAATTGATGGTTTGAGGTTTTTGGAAGAATATAATTGTTTCCGTTAGCTTTCCGAAGCTAATTGTAATGATTTTGTTTTCTAAAAAACGTTTTGGGGGGGGGGGTGACGGAAGCAGTACCAGGATAGGTAGAGGAAAATGTGTCAATGTTTGGACGTTCATATAAGTTGCGAGCTTCCAGGAACAGTCTCAAAGAGGATGGACCTGTTTTATAAATATTAGTCCCAATTTATTGCGTATCAAACAAATACCCAATAACAAATAAATTGTTAGATGAAAAACAACTACTTAACGCATATTCTTGTATAATTTACAATTTTGATCCATTAAATACTAAGTAGCGAGTATTTTAGTTGGGAAAACTTTGAAATTCGAAACTGATCGCATTACGACGATTGAGTCAGACTAAGAATGGCGCAGATTTAATAATGACCACGCGATGAAAAAATTCCATCCATTTGATTACTCTTCATTTATTATAGTATTTCGTATCCATTCGTTGATAATATCTTGCTGGAAACCACTGCAATGAAATAAACGTTCAAATTTCCAGTACGTAGGAAAAATATTTCAAAAAATTATCGTGTTAAAAATTGAGCCACTCGTGTCAATATTATAGGTAGCTGCTTGGCAATCGGGTTTTATGGCGCAAAAATACAAATTGTCGACGAAAAAAAAAAAAAAAAAATCACCTAAAACGGAGACGATGCTACACTAAAGTGGAAAATGCGTCTGGTAATAGTAGTTTTGTAAATTTGGGCGATATACTCGCGAAAATCCATATAACCGCGCTTCATTCCTACAGTACAGGCCGTACCTACTTTTAAACCCATTAAGAATTGTAGGTCGGCAACAATTTTAGACTATGAAATTATCAGCGAGAAAGTTTTGAAAAGAAACACGATTTGATAATTTGAAAACTACATTTTAAACTTTTTTTTTTTACCATTTTTATCCGTATAGCAGGCTCGTAGTTTTATTGATTTTTCTAATCGAAATTTTTGTAGTATTTTTTTTTTTTTTATGGCCCTGCACCTATATATCTTTACACTAAGTACCTATAGTAAATGGTATACGGTGTACGAATGGTGAGCTTAAAATGGCAAACGCTGACTTGACTACATTTGACTAAAAATTTGCCGATGTTAACGTTCGTTGGTTGATAAAGTTGATACGTGTAGAGACGCGGGTAGCATGAAAAAAAAAAAAAAAACCATCGCGTTGTGATAATTTTCAGCATTCAATTAATCACACGATTAAGATAACGAAAGTAGGTATAAATTTACGCTGTACCTACTCCGTTGGGTTATATACTCTTGGTTAGTGTAGACTGTATAAATGGAGAGGGAGGGAGAGAGAAAGAGAGAGAGAGTGTGTACATAAGTTGCAAATAGATCGAGTCTCGAGACGAACTTCTTAAAAGTAATCCTTCGGGTGGAAAGTTGAGAGAGCGTAATGTCGCCCTATCTTAGATAAAATGCAGCCGGCAAATGCTCACATAGAAATAAATTACAGCCCACAGGCCACAGAAATCAAGGCGGTTAAGATAATTTTTATTGTTTTGGCCAGTTTAATGTACAATTTGAAAATATAGTCGAGTGTGCGTCGGACACGTCCACCTCATTATTAGAATTTAATTTTCAGTTAAGACAATTTTCTTTTTGCCAATTTTTCGCCAAAACGGATAACCTCTCTGTTTAGGATATACCATCGATTCTTATCTTTTTTTCTTCTTCATCGCTTTTTTTTTCTTAGGGCCGTATCTTCGCTTATATTTTTTGGCATCGTTCCTTTAGTTTTATCGTCTACGAGCCGACGGTTCCGGCGAATGTGTTTCCTCTTTGTGGAGCATTCTGTTCTTAAAAACCGAATACCGCGCCAACCATCCTCTCCGCTTTTAGATAATATACGAACGCATATGATATTTGTGTAGTTGCAGCGTCAGATACAAATCTCCATTAACACAACTTCCGTACCAATTGCTGGCGGTCAATTCGCAAAAAGTTCATTTGCATTTCAATAGCATACCGCATGAGTAAAGATTTTCAAAACAATAAGTCCAATGTGTATAGTACTGAAATATATGTGTGTTGTATACGTAAATTAAATACTTAATCGTGTACCTGGCAAAGCTCGAATAAATTTTCACTCCAGTTAAGTACCAAATATGTTTTGAAAATCTGCAATACACGTGTTCTCGCGGTTATGCTTACTTGTAAAATACATAAGTACAGTATATTTCGATTTGATAACAATAAGAGATTGCTTTTGTCTTTGTTATTTAAGCTCTCGATAACGGAGCTTTGTGTATTCGACTTTTGTCCCTTGTGCTGAGGCATCATATGTACCACCTACATCAAATGTGTATATTATTATCTGCTTTATTGTTTTTCTTCGTTAAAA
>FIZR01018986.1:0-56811 GCA_900060175.1 Ferrisia virgata | reverse complement strand
GAGGAGGGAATTAGTTGTCAGAATAGTTGAAACGTGGATAGGTTTTGAGCTTTGATGAACTGGTTTAAGTCGGTAAGAGGGATAGAGATATTTTGGATAGGTCTGTGCAGTGAAGCAATTTTGGCAGAAGAGTCGGCTGTTTCATTAGCTGCGATATTTCTATGTGAGGGAACCCAACATAGGACTGTTTTGTTGGACGAAGATGAGAGGATATGGATAATCTCCTGCGCTATGGGATGTTGTTTTTTGTTATTCAGATTTTGGATATCTTTTGGTGTATACAAAAAGTGTTCTTTAAGCATTAAAATTGGGGAAGAACTATAGTGAACTGCACTTATACGAAAGCAGAGTTATAAGAAATCACGACATGACTTACCGAGAAGATTAAAGTGTCTAACGTTTTAAATTTTCAAAAATACGCCATTTTGTTATATAATTTTCTTTGTCAAGAGAACTAGATTAAAAAATTTTCATTTTCGAAATTTTTCAAACCGTTGCGCTTCTTTAATTTCCAAATCTGGCATATGTGTGTAGATAAACCGAATTTATGGCATGAAATCTTCGTTCGAATTTCAATAATACATTCAAATTTACAAAATCTCGTTTAGATTGGCAGCATCCTGCTGTTCAAGTCATTCCCTCGTGAAAAAGAACAACGGTTGTCATGTAGAATATAAATGTACATTCTACGTGTGAAATACGTACTTTGAAATTTCTCGAAGATTACTCAGAATGTAAGATGCTATGAATAATATGTACAATATCACCGAACTATGATCAGAAATTCATTATAATGTAAGCCTAACAACCATAGCTGGTGAGATGTTGAAAGGGAATGATAATATGAAAATTTAAAAAAATGAGTTATTCGGAATTGTTAAGCTAATGTATCGTGTGTTCCGTGTTGAGCTTTCCAACCTCATACCGAAGATAGGTGAAATTGTAACACGTGTTTGTGAA
Source organism: Ferrisia virgata (assembly GCA_900060175.1). Classification (NCBI taxonomy): domain Eukaryota; kingdom Metazoa; phylum Arthropoda; class Insecta; order Hemiptera; family Pseudococcidae; genus Ferrisia; species Ferrisia virgata. The sequence goes on along the minus strand of FIZR01018986.1, from coordinate 55,851 downwards.
ATGTTTGACCTGGCCTAAAATTGCTGATTTCAAGATGATATTTTTTTAGTAGTACTATTTATGGATAAATCTAACGCTCATCTTGAAAATTCACTGTGAGAAAATTAATAAAGTTGGAAATTTTCCATTCGCACAAAAATACACCACGAGTAAGGGTGATATAAAAATCAAAAGCCGAGATAAAAAAGTTCGCAAAAATGTAATGATTTAAATACAAGAAAAAAAAGAACTACGACTCATTAGTCTTTCGCAAATGGTTTTTGAGGATGTTATTACGGACTCATTAAAAAATTTCAGTATTCGAAGTTATTTTTTCGAAAAATTTCAAAGGGTAGGAGATGAAGGACGAAATTCCGAATTGGTGACAAAATTAATGTTTTTCAACCTCCTGACTTCAGTTTTAACGTTTTTTTTTTTTTTTTTTTTGAAAAAGCCCAAAGAGACGTGGAAGAAAGGGGTAAAAAAATTCAACTCGAAGCAAAATTTCAAGTAGGATATTAAAATGCATGTTTTTTTTGAAAAATAACGAGGGCTGAGAAACATACATTTCAATATCCCACTCTAAATTTTGCTAAAAATAAAATCTTGATCCCCCTCCCCTTCCCAACTGTACGATTTGCAAAAAGTAATGTCGGAACTGAATTCAGAAGGCTGAAAACGTACAGTTTGATGCCCCACTCGAAATTTTACTGAAAATTGAATTTTAACGAACTCCTCCTATTTCTCTTCGAACTTTTAAAACAAAAATAGCGTCGGAATTGAATTCAAAACTAAAGAACATGTAACTTGATAACCCTCTCGAAATTTTGCTAAAAATTAAATTTTGGCAGGCCTCCTACTCTACTTCGAACTTCTATTCAGAAAGCTGAGAACTCCACTTAAAATTTCATTAAAAATTTAATTTCGACCCCTTATCCCTCCCCTCTCTCCGTTGTTTTGAAGGATGTGTATTTTTTCGAAAATGAATCTAGCAGCTCTAAAAACCCCCAACTGCCAAGTTTCACATTTTTGGCCCCTTGGAAATTTTCCTATCCCACTGTGGATGAGTTCAATCCTCAATCTCCTTCTTCTCTTCCGCACTGGCTTCGGTTTATGTGAGAAATAGTCGAATAATAAAGGCAACTTTGTTTTTTTTTTAACATGTGAAATTACCCTAATTTTGACCCCTTAGACAATTCCTTTTCTCAAATTTCTATTTTGCTTAATTTTTGCTCAAAATCATCCCGATAGGTAATCATTAAAAATCAGCAAAAATGTGATATTTTCAAATTTACGTAATATTATCGTGTGGAATTTCTAGATCCAGGTAGTTCGGTGCACTGAATAAGAGAATTCCAGTGTGGTTTTTTCATTCGATAATTTCTTTCCTTGCAGAATTCATCAATAGTAAAAATGTTGAGATAAAAAATCAGTTTCTCAAAATAATTCAGAAAGATTGATTGAAGTGGCCAGATCGGAGTGATTTTTTACGCAGAATACGAATTTTGGATTAGTTTTTTCATTAGAGAAGTTTTTCACTTGAAAATAGATGACTCAAATTTTCATTTGAATGTTGCGAGTTAAAAAAATCAAATTGGATTAAAATTGATAAAAGATAAAGTTAGTGCAAAAATCATATAATTCAGATTTCAAAATTTTCTCAATCAGATTCAGCAAATTTTTGATACGTGCCTAAGTACTTTTGAGCAGAACTAGAATCCCTTTGAATGTAACAAATTGAAAACAATTATACCCCCATAATCTGCATATTTCTGACTTCAAATACAATCAAAGAAATTGAAATTTTAGGATTTTGACTTTATTTTTGGTAAAAATTTTCAATTTTTATCGCGTTTTCAGTCAAGTTTTTACCTATTGCAAATTCAAAATGTTAAATTTAAAATTCACTATTTTGCGATGAACGCTGCAAAATGACTAAAAATGTTAGAAAACGAATACCGCCTAAAAATGTCGAGAGGGATAAGCTTTAATCCTTAACATATCTAAAAATTACGAAAAAGATTTTCACGAGAGCAAAAATGATAGTAATACAAATTTCGAGCACAAAAAATTTTTTTCCACAACTTTTTGTAAGTTTTTTTTTTTTTACGCGAGTATTTAACAAAATCAAATATTTACACTTCCGAAAAATATAAACTTCGAGCTTTCTCAAAAAATATATGCCTAATTCTTAGGTCTGGACTTCACATAATGGAACAGTCTCTGTGAAGACGAGAGTAAACTGAAAAGTAACGTTGTAAAAGATGGTTTAGATATGTGAACTGGCGTTCTATTAGATTAATTATTACAGTAGAACGTCTGTAGAGGATTTTTCCCTCAATTAATTAATTTTAAATTGAGAGTTGGAACTTCGTTAATTAATTAATTATGCAATTAATTTCTTATCTGACTCATTTCAAAAACCAGTCTACACTTTTTCGATTTTATTTTTACTAACATTAGAGTGTAATACAAATTGCGATAATGATCAAATGATTAGCTTATGATTACCACGAGAGAATTACAGTTGATTATAAAAATCATTGAAATTATCCGAAAAGAATTTATGATCGGTAGTGATGACGCATCACAAATAAAACTACAAAAATGTATTAAGTAAAATTACTATAAAAGCACTTCTGTCGTATAACATCTCTGTTACTGTAGGCGTGGAAGGGTGGGGATAATCTGAGAAATCTTGGAGAAAATTTTTCCTTTTGACTGAATTTTGAAGGATTTTTCGTACCATTACGGTTTTTTTAACAAATCCACGCATTTGGGCAATTTTTTGGAGGATAAAATTAATGTTAATCATGTTTAGATTACTATTGATTGGTTAATAATTTATTTTTATTTTTTTATTTTTAACGCCATGCTCTGCAACGGAGGCCAGAGGCGTATTGAAAGAATAGTTGTTTAAAGAAGGGGTTTTAGTCCAGTTTAGTTTTCAGTCCAATTGCATTCCCTCACCAGGGTGACAGTGATAAAATAAATTTTGGAATTAAAATTGCAGCACGTTATTAAAATGTGCTATTACGTGCAGAAAAATGATCTCCAAAGTTCCAGTCATTCGAGTTGATATTAATCCACGCCGCACAGCATCAGATCTCAAAAGCTGAAAATGTAACTCCCGAGCGTGTAACGACATTTTCCACGGCGACGCGTGGCAACGAAATACTCGCGTACGCGCTTCTCGTTACAGACGGAATAAAATTTTATTTATTGAATCAGGAATTTTGCTAAAAAATTTGTTCTCATTAAATAAGTACTGAAAAACAATTTTGGTGCAAAAAACACGAATAAAAGAGATTTCGTTTATTTTGAAACGAGAAGAGCGTACACGAGTATCTCGTCACCACGTGTTTCGGTGGAGAATGTCGTTACGCGCTCGGGAGCCATATCCTCACAGTCCCAAAAAGTAGCTTTGGCGTCGTTCACATATTTCCCCTTCAAATTGAGCTAGCAGGTTGAAATTTGCTATGTAAATAAAACAAGGGTCCTAGACGTAACTTTTAGAGCTTTTAACTGTTCGCTGCAATATCTACCTGCATCCTTAAAACTGATTGAAAAAAACAAAACGCGGTTTTAAAATTGGTGTACTTTATCCCCAGACCCATTTCTACAAAGATATTTCGACAGTGCAATGTAGCTAATCTAAGTTGCTGTATTGCCCCCCCGCACACGCCACCCAATGATAAACTACCTTTATATGTTTTAACGATGCCAGACAAGTATTACAAAGAAGTGTTTTTCGAATGTCGTCTCGTGTTTTTTATTTCTAATGAAAATATTGAAAAACCGAAATCGTTGGTCATTAACTTTGGCAAATTTTTCACGAGTACGTAAATCTGGAGCACGACTTTCGCATCAACAGATTGCCATTTTTCAGATGAAACGATCGCGTCGATGTTGAATCGGACACGCCGATGAGTACGATTAATTATTCATTACATAAGCACGTCGCTTTACTCATCACTTATATCATCGTCACCAGACGATGTTATCGATTAAAGCGTAAAGATCGTTGTCTTCTTGTTTTTGTTTTTGTTTTGTTGGCGTTATTGTTTCGGCGGTCGCGTCACCTCGCCTCGCCTCGTCTCGCCTCGTCAGTTTTTCAACACCATCTTCTCGCATAGGGCGTCTTTGTTTCTTCTCATATCGTGTCATATTACGGCTTACGAGCCACGAACGAATGAGCGATGATGCTATTTGAGATTGATTTACGACGAGAACGCTGAAAAACTTTCAACGTCGAGGTCCGTGCTGTACCATTCGTTCCGCGCTCGGTTAGCTTTTCATTTATACGTAGGTACTTTGCAGGTACGTCGAGTCGAGTCGCGTCGCCTCGTCATTCGTTCAAAAATAATTTTTTATGGAACGCGGTTTCGAAAAACGCAACAATAATGCGATTATTTCGATACAAAACTACATACCAGATGAAATTTACTGCTTACATTGGCCTCAACGTTAATGGAATGTATCGTATGATTTAGGTACCTTACCTACACCTACCTACCTACCTACCTACCTACCTATATACCTAGGACCTATACTCATACGTACAAGTATATCGTAGACAGCAGAGCGAAATTGCGAGTTAAATTTTAATCGTGTTTCGCAGTACTCGTATCGATATTGAAATTCCGAACATGGCACATTTTTACGACAATCGAGTCTCTCTCGTACTGTAACATATTCGTTCATTCTTCGTACTTCGTGTAATAAACGTTTCGCTCGCGGGAAATACGCCAAAATGATTCGTAGAATCGACGCATACATAAAAAAAATACCTATATTACGTGAAATATGTCAAATATCCACGTACGGGTAGGTACGTTATATTCTGATACTGGCCATAGTTTTATCGATTAATCGTCATTAGCATCGTCATCCTTCAAATACTGTAGATACTTTTTTTCGTCCAAGTTCGCGCGAATAATATTTTTACAAAACGTCGAATTTTCCGCGTATGCAATCATTTTACAAGAATATCCACTTCACGATGCGCCTTAAAAAATCCAATTATGTGGCCCACTTCTTGCCCAGATGGAGCAAAATTAAAAGCGAGCGAAAGCAAAATTGATAAATTCTTATTACTTCGTGTTAACTTTTGCGAAGCATTTTTTTTTTTCATTTTTAGACTCCCTCGACAACCAGACTAAATCCTGGCACAAACATTTCTACATTTTTGAAAGCTACGATTCGTTCTACATATGCTTTAAATTTATTTTCCAGAACTGTAAAATAACGAAAACTGGCCAAAAAACTTTCTGTAGGGCTGTGAGAAAAGGCACACATAGGACCACTACCGAATCTATACAAACCAAAGTTCAATCTGAAAAGGGCATATGCGAGGAATGGTAGTTCTTCTATGTGAAAAAGGAGAAAACCTTCATATCTCCCCTCTTAATTAATGCAGAACGTTGTTTTTCGGATATGTTATACAATTTCTGATTCTCTATCCAATTGGCTCAAAAACGAACAATTTCGACGATTTTTGACCATTTGCACTCCCTCTTCGAAATTTAGGTACAACTGAATTTTGAGTCAAGGTTATCCCCACTTATATACACGTGATTTTGGCTGTCATCGAGCTGAGTAAATGATTTTCGCTTATGGGGTTGGTGGGAATAATAAAAAGACCAATAAATATCTGACATGCGAAAAAACAGCCTAAACGGTATTTTAAGATCCTAAAACGGATTTTGGTTGATATAAACAGGCTAAGGATTGCTGCTTTATATCGTTTACTTTCTTACCGTTTGCCTTAACAAGAAAGGTAATTACTCGAGAGACAGACTATTCAGTGCTCAGCAGCTCACTCTAGCTAATTACAACTTGAAATAGAATTAATCATCAACCGAGATATATGTCTGATTCGGTCTGCTAAAACTTTGATTGGCACTTTTTTATTCGGTTTAAAATACGCAAGACATCTTGTAAATTGGATCAACAAATGCGCAAAGGGATATGGCAAAATGTAAACGTAGACGACATCGTTACGAGACTAACAAGACACACCGGGAGCAAAAAAAAAATGCTACTTATATTACCCGTGACTATTACATACACAGTGGTAGGCAATCACATACTCCTACGTAGATGTATCTACTCCGAAGCGACACAAATTACACCATAAAATACGTAGGTAATCTTTGGAATCAACCATCACGTAATAAAACTGCGATTATTTCCATCCCGTTCATCTTTTTGTCGCGAAATTTTTTCCCAAGAGTGTGCGACTTTTATTATGGTAATTAAGACAACGCGACCAAGTCGACGATTCGATGACATAACGCGACATTCTGCATTCGTTTTTTTTCCACAATTTTGTCATCTTCTGTTTGAAACGTAATAACTTATTTTTTCAATCGAGCTAAGTGCATCATTCCATTCGGTAGTGGTTTTTGCTCGTTATACTAAGAAGTATAAACGTGTTACTGAATTTTGTACAAGCTTTTTTTTGTATTTTTTTTTTTTTTTCAGCTTAGTTACACGCAGAGCGGTTGTGAATGACTCACATACCGGAAGTGCTGGAGGTTATGGAGGGCGGCGACAATTCCACGTCCAAGAAGACCGAACGGGTTCTGCGGGTGCCTTATATTCTGGTCGTCTTCGTCAGCATTGTATTCTTACTTTCACTTTTAGTGTCGACGTTTATGTTTTACAAGTACATGTCATGTTGCGAGGAAAATTCGCTCAGCGTGTCCGAATTTGACGGAGATTTCAGAGCTTTGCAAGACTTTCATCCTGTCAGATCTACCAAAAATGTACGACTTCCTAGAGCCGTCGTACCAGATGCTTATCGACTTAAAATTATACCATTTATTTGGGAAGGTAAGAACAACCCGATGAGTATGATAATGTATACGATGAAAGAGAATTGAAATCATTTTAAATAAGTTACGATGTGATTTATGACCTTCACCGTGAGCAAATCGTCTTGTATAGAAATTGAAAAAGCTCAACGAAATCAATATTGTACTTCAACAGTATAAATTCGACTATGTTGTAATTTGTAAATTGAAAATCTACGATTTTTATCGATCAATATTCAATCCTAGAAAATTACACTACTCGAGTTTTTACTACATAATGATACATTTTTGAAAAACTACAAGATGAAAATTCGCTTGAAAACCGCGAACGGTAATGAGAAAATCTTATCTACGGTTATAATAGTAAAAATCGTAAAAAACTGTTGAATTATGAAAATACCCTTTTTCAAGGATAACCAGGTACATTTTAGCATACCTATAGATTTATGCAATAGCAAGATTTAAACACATTACTTTATCAAACTTTCAAATAATTTTCACCGTGTTCCAATGTCTGTTACGTCATTTTAAATCGTTTCCACGTTCCACAACAAGATTTTCAATATTAAAAATAATTTTCAGCCATTCAAAAAAAAAAAAAAAAAAAAAAAAAAAAAACTCTACACGTGCAAATCGTTGCGATTAACTAGACTTTTTAATTACTACACAAATCGTTCTTTACAGGTAATTTTACATTCAATGGCGAAGTATCAATTGTGGTTAATATTACCGAAAGTACGAAAAATATCACGCTTCATGCACTCAACTTGAACATTTCGCAGTCCCAGATTTTTAAATTACCTAAACCAATACCTAACGAACCGTATGGTAGAGAAGAAGAAGTTGAAATTTATGGCACATCTGAAGATAAGGAACGACAATTTTTTATTTTGCATTTCGATCATTACTTGGAAAAAGATACGCAGTATAGAGTATTCGTTCGATATGTCGGAAGCATCAACGATAATCTGCAAGGATTTTATCGAAGTTCATACAAAATGGAAAGTCAAACGAGGTAGGTCTTTAATTCAAAACTAAACATAACTATTACCAACGTACCAGCGTACTTATACTTACACACATTTTGAAAAACATTTCTCATTCATCTGGGACACATATTAAGTCTGAATTACAAATTTAAGGTTCGAGCTGAATTCAGTTAGACGTTGGACAAAGAAAAAATTATATAAATACAAAAATTATTCTTTTGACCTCTAACGTAGTGAAAAAAAGATTGAAATGAAACTGTGTAGAAGGTAAGGGAAGGCACTGAGTGATATATTGAACATCCCTCGGAATCGTCGAATTTCATTGGGGCGAAATCAGACAAGGAGAATTGGGAGCTCGAATTTGACCATCGTACTTGTTCATCATAGATTTTGAAACAATATTAGTTGGGCTCATCTTCGTACAACGGTAACATTAAATTATTTCTGTAGAAATTAGGGTAATCAACGATAGGCAATCCTACATTCTGGACATGCCCTTGAGTACAGTTGAACAAACTATAGATTAAAAACACTACGACCAAGTATCTGGATCTTGATCTACCTAATACTAAAGTTGGTGAATACGAGTATGTGGTTCTCGTACAAGGTATACTCTTGGTCGTGCATTTAAATGAAAAGTTCAGATTTTTATAATCATATGTACGTAGCTACAATTTTCCATCGAAGTTTTCCTGATTATTTGAATAGGTGACCGCGTCGAAGCTGTTCTAAAACTGGATATTTTACCGAAACTACTTATGTAGTACATTATAATAGTCGCAACGGTCAACAAAATAACGCACGAATTACGTTACAAATTGTTTTTAAACTATAATCAGTTGCTGTGGGATAGAAAATTATACACCGTCGCGTCGTATGTTTATATTTATCTAACGTACACAGATATTGTACTACATACCCAGGTCTAGGTAGTAGGTAGGCAGGTACCTATTTCGTGGAATTAAAAAATTAAACCAAACAAAAAGTCAAACAGGATTTTCGAAACGCTCTCACTGCAGTCGATAATGATGGTCACCAGTGCGATACGAATTAGCCTTTCACAGGTTGAAAATTTCAATAGGTACCTAGCTAACTTATAAAGTAAGCAACAACGGATACCGTCTGGCTATGCCAAAGAAAACCTCCAACTAGCCAATATCAATTCACAGCGCACAGCATGTGCTCGCTTTCAATTTCAACTCTTCTTGTTTCACTTCCTTGTCGATAATTTAGATTAAATGAATCGATATGTATAGCCTATATCTCAATAACTCGTGTATTTTTTTTTCACACATAGGTTGATAGCAGTAACACAATTCCAAGCAACAGATGCCAGACAAGCATTCCCGTGTTTCGATGAACCAGCGTACAAAGCTAAATTTACATTGAGCATAGCGAGATTATCAAATATGACAACTTTATCAAATATGCGAGTCACAGAATTCGCCAGGAAAATGTAAATCATTTTATGGTTTCTAACTTTTCAAAGTATAAGTTCGAATTTAAACGGCCATACGTAAAATTAAAATGTGGTGGTGCATCTGCCTTCGATTGGTACTTAAGAGAAACAATTGACCTCGACGCGATCACGTAACAGACTATCGTCTAACAGATACAGCAATTTTAGTACATGTAAATGTATCGGTGGAAACTGGAAAGGCATCGATCATCGAGCATATTTCGCTCCTCGCCAGAGCACGCACGATCCATACCGCTGTGACGATAACGATGGTTTACAATACGACGGGAGGGAAAAAAAAACACGTGGTTTGATCGATGCACGAGGAATCTTCTATTCTGAATATACAAACAAGATGTTAATTAGGTTGAACTGCATGAGGCGTTTCAGGGATGAATGGTTACGAATAATGGGAAACTATTGTTTTGAATAGTAGCGCTGGTCTCGTCGTGTCATTGTTAATCCACGTATCTGCTATAATAATCTTTTTTCTTTGTCTATTTTTCATAAGGATCGGATTACCACCGGATTATGTAGTGGATATTTACGAAGAATCCGTACCAATGTCTACTTATTTGGTGGCCTTTGCCGTCGTAGATTTTTACCAACTGTCGGAGACAAAATTTCACGTTTGGGCGCGTCAGGAGGCGATTGATCAAGCTCGTTATGCTCTGACCGTAGGATCGAAAGTTTTGACTTTTTACGAAAATTATTTCGATATCAAGTTTCCTCTACCTAAGATGGACATGATAGCTTTACCGGATTTCAATTCGGGCGCTATGGAGAACTGGGGACTTATCACATTTAGGTATATACATTATGCATGTGCTTTGATATTTGTAATTTACACGTTTCTGAATCTACAGAGCTTTGACATTCATTCATTTTGGAGTTTTTTTTTTATTTTTTTTTTTTCAAAGTCTTTTTCCAAATATACTTAAATATTTTCTTTTTCAATAACTCACAGGGAGACAACGATGCTGTACAAGGAAGGCGTTTCGACTAGATTTAATAAAGAAGATGTAGCTACCGTTGTATCGCATGAACTAGCTCATCAATGGTTTGGCAATCTAGTAACGCCAGATTGGTGGTCCGATTTATGGTTGAATGAAGGTTTCGCCACATACATGGAATACATCGGAACTGATAACGTAGGTTTCAAACATTATAAACATCGTTGAAAACTTCTTGTATGGGTGAAATTGGAAGTATTTACCAAACTCTTTGAAAATCGCAAAACGATGAAACCAATTTGAAAGCACCTATACTCATAGTAGATCACAAAGAACGCATCGACTAATTGGCTATGTAATCAATCTAGCACTAGAAGTTTTTCGAAAATTCGAAATATCATCAGTATCAAAAAGAATATTTGATTAACAGAAATGCATAGATACGCGGAGCTCTGCTATCTTTTACTCGTTAAATTAGACCTTTTTTCCAAAACTGATAACAATGATTAATACGCTCTTCAGTCTAAATAATCGGTAAAAAATATCTTCTCGCATTACAGGTAGAACCAACTTGGAAAATTTTAGATCAATTCGTGGTAGAAGAATTACAAAACGTTTTCAATTTAGACGCTCTAGTTTCCTCTCATCCTATTTCCGTACAAGTATCGGATCCAGATGAAATTAACGAGATTTTCGACGGAATTTCATACAGCAAAGGTAATAATTCTACGTATTCAATTGTAATTTGCTCTAAAACTAAAAATAAATAATGCCGAAACACTCACCGATCATGTTGATGTTTTATTTAAACAGGTGCGTCGATAATTCGAATGATGGATCATTTCCTCACTAACAAAGTTTTCAAACAAGGACTGAGCAATTACCTAACGAAAAAGTACGAATGCAAGTTTAGATGCGATGAAACCATCGTTAATTCGTTACCAGTGTAACCATAATAATTATTGTTAACTTACCAATACTCATACGGAATTTTCTTCAGAGCTTATCATTCTGCAACGCAAGATGACTTATGGGATGCGTTAACCGAAGAGGCGCATGCAGTCGGCGTTCTAGAAAAAAACGTTTCGGTTAAACAAATAATGGACACATGGACTTTACAAATAGGATTTCCTGTGATAACTATCACCAGAAATTATCATAACAATACGATCACAGTGACGCAGGTACACGATCACTGAATCACTACGGTCTTCCGCGCGAATAAATATTCGTACTAATTATAGAAATATATGATTGGCTTTAGAGTAGATTCTTCATGAATTCAAATAACAGCTCTGAAGAGGACCACAGCTTATGGTGGGTACCTCTGACTTATACAAGTAGTAAAAATCCAGATTTTACTCGAACCCAGCCGTCTTACTGGCTCAGCGCTGAATCACAAATTGTCATCGACGATATAATAGTTTCTCCAAAAGATTGGTTGATATTTAACGTTAAACAAACCGGTAAACTAAAAATTACTAACCAAATAACGACTCCCAGTGAAATAAGGCAATACTAAAGGCGCGTGTATCACTGTGTTTTAGGATATTACAGGGTCAACTACGATGATCGTAACTGGGAGCTGCTAGTCAAAACTCTGAACGATCCTGAGAAATTCAGCGTCATTGGTAAACACTGATGAGCGTTATCTGTAAGAATAAAATCACAACTGTACTTCAATGCTAATGCTATTTAACTTTTACTTTCTAAATTGTAGATCCGGTCAATAGAGCTCAGATAATAAACGATGCGCTAAAATTGGCTCATTCGGGCATTTTAAAGTATTCCACTGCTCTGGATATTACACCGTACTTGCAATACGAATTAGAGTACGTACCGTGGATGGCCGCTTTTAGCGCATTCGAATACTTGAATGAAATGTTGAGGAGAACCGGCTCATATGATAAATTTAAGGTGAGTAGTACTTTGAAAATCACTGTTTGCTTTTAACAAGTAGTTTTCCGGATCTTTATATTCGTATAAACGTGAATTTAACTACGTTTTACATTTCATTTATACTCATGTACTTACTTATCCAAGTGTCCGGTGTCAAGTGTGAGTCATGTGACAATGGTAAACGTTAAAATAACAGCTGAACAATTTGTTATCATATTTAAATGCATTGATAACATTTAGCATACATTATAATACTTCGATACTAGAATTTTAATAACTGAAGCTTAAAAGTTATTCGAAATTCGTTATAAAATGGACTGAAAATAAAACGAAATATGTGAATTATAGTCTGTTCAATTTAAAAAGGACCTCGGTTTATCAGTAATCTATACCTGTTAACGAATCGAATGTCTTAAAAATCAGTTTTAAGACATCCTATTGGCCAACGCCATTCATTTATAAGTTTCTCATGGACCTTTTTATATTGAACAGACTATCAACTTACGTTTATGCCAAGGCGTCAGTCATAGTAGTCATAGATATTATATTCTGTTCAATTTAAAAAGACCTCGGCTTATCAGTAAACCATGCCTGTTAACCAATCGAATGCCTTTAAAATCAATTTCAAGACATCCTATTGGCCAACGCCATTTATTTATAAATTTTTCACAGTCCTTTTAAAATTGAACAGACTATTGTTTACGCACTATGACGCTACAATTAAATTGCTAAAACTTCCGTCATTAGTCACCAGAGTTCGTCATGGTATTACAATAGATTTGATCGAAATTTTCTTAGCTTTTAAAATCACTCTGTAGAGAGTGCTAAAAGATTTTAAAAAGTTTTCGTTTCATTATACAGATAGCGTGTTTAGCTGTTGAATTTAATTAACATGATTACACCTGTGTGCATTACATTATACTAAATAATCAACTTATACCTTTAATTCAATGAGATTGGCAACTAACAACAAGCTGATATCAGAATCACTATTCACATTCACTAACCAGCAACCAATGGAATATTTTTGAGCTCAAAGCAACAGTTTCAAACTTTCAAAGTACATTACATAAATACAAGTTCTATTGGTTCTGGTATGACATGGGTACTTCGCCATTTTGTCCATGTTTTAAGCCTTTAATTCAAGATTCAAGAAAAAGTACTGAGGATTCGGAAATAAAGCAAATAAAATGTGGAATTCATTTCCATTTTGCATTTCGTAAATCAATTGATTTGATTATCCTTTCATTTCAAGTTTCAATGATTTATAATTACAAATAAATAAATAATAATAATTAATTATTCAATTATCAAAACTATTATAATTTTGCTTTATTAGTTTGTTGTAATTGCAATAATAGTTAATCATTTATATAAAACGCTGTTTTATAGGAGTATTTGTTGTTCATTTCATCAAAACTTTATGAAAATACTGGATTTTTTGAAAAGTCCTCCGACGACCAACTGTTGATTTACAAACGAGTTGAAGTTGTTAATTACGCATGTAAGTTAGGCTACGATGATTGCATTAGAAACGCGGTCAACCAATTCCAAAGTTGGAAGTTCACTCCATCGCCAGACAACAATAATCCGTAAGTTCGGTGAAATTTTCTCAAGTTTTCAATAATCTTATAATATTTAGATTCAGATTCATGCGCAACAAATTTGATTCATTTTTTCTAGTATATCTCCAAACTTGAAAGGCACTGTGTATTGTACGGCTATCAGAGTTGGTGGACAAAAAGAATGGGATTTTGCTTGGCAAAGATACCTGAAATCCAATGTTGGTTCTGAAAAAGATATATTATTAGGAGCACTAGGATGTTCCAGAGAAACTTGGATATTGTCAAGGTACTCGCGAATGTTTTTATCATTTATACCAAGGGGGGAGGGGCTTGTTTGCTTATGTAAATCATTTGATTAAAAAAAATTCCAATTTATTCTTGTATGATTAATGAAATTTTACAGATACTTGGATTGGGCTCTAAATGAGACATCAGGAATTAAAAAACAGGATGTCGTAAGGGTATTTTCATCAGTTGCTAATAACGTAATCGGTCAACCATTAGCATGGGCTATATTGAGAGATCACTGGGATAGAGTTGTAAAACAGTAAGTTGATGTAGTTTAATTTTTAGAGGAAATATTTAGAGACAACTTTATTAGATAGCACCGTTTGTAATTTCATTCGTAATTTGTCTATTTTACAGTTTGGGTTCTTCATTATTTGGGTTGAGCAGTATTGTGAAAAGTGTACTTGCTAGTGTAAATACTGAGCACGAAATAAGAGAGGTATATTTTCGTTTACTGTATTTAATTATAATTAGGCGCAGTACTTATCTAGTATCTTGCTCGAAGGTTGAGATACTATAGTCCAGAATGAAAATTGGATCATTTTTATTTTCACAGATTACTGATTTCTTTAAAAAACATAAAAACGAAACGGGTGCCGCTAGCAGAGCATTTATTCAAGCCATTGAAAAAGCACGCAGTAATCATGCATGGATGAACAAAAATTACGATTTAATTGTATCTTGGTTATCAAAGCACGGGCCACAGTAATATTTCATCGGTTATTTATTTCGTGGTGATAATTTTTATTTTTAGGACAGATAGGTACACAGACGAACCTATTTGAAAAAAATGCGAGTGCGTTGTAAGCTTGTTGTAAGTGATTCGTGTAAGTGTATTCGTGTTGTTGTGTTATTTTTATTGCTCAAAAACCGTCTATAAGTTCGGCAATTTTATTTGTTTAAGGGCATCGATTAGCCTACACTTTGTAAAATACGAACGTGGAATTTATTTAAATTAACGCGGCACGTTTAGCGCTCTCTGTTATCACAGTAGCGTAATTGAATGTGATTGGATTAAAAACAGCAATTTCCAAATATTCGACGCGAAGCATGTAGATATTTGTATGTAATTGAAACACCGTAATTTAAACATAGTTACCAACCAAATAATTACAGAAAGAGAGAAGGAAAGCGCGATTGAAATCTCTATAACGTTCAAATCATTCCATTTTTCATTATAATTTGTTTAAGGATATATTTTTAAAGAATTTTTTACGAAGACTATTACACATAGGTAATTGTAGGTATGCAATAATACGGAGTCAACTTTATAGCATGGAGTAAATACGCCTGTAGCTAATATCTACTCCGGGACTTTAATTAGTAGGAATATATTCTTGGAGCTTTTTTTCCCCTTCTAAGATTTTAAGTATGCTATGACTGATGATTTTTCTCCTACAACATGACGATTTCGTTGTAATTTTAGAAATAAATTCATTGTATAATTTATAAAAATAGGAACTGCTGAAAACGTTCAGAGATTAAAAACGATCTGAGTTCATGCTTAAACAGTGTACTCAAGTAGGTACGATCAATATCTGGTTATAATTTATGAGGATTTTAATTTTTTGATGGTTGAAATCTGTGATTTAATCACTTTCTATACGGTGCCTATTTCAAGTATTAATGTTATGACTCGCCAGAAATATAATTAAAAAAGCACAAATGTGGAAATTGTAATGCTTCATTTTGTACATGATACCAAAGTTAAACGATCTTTAGTGCGTAAAGAGATAGATTTAAATGAATTGAATTCTGCCGATTGATAAATATATTTGCTAAAGGAGGATACTAAACATTATCAAAATTGGTTAGGTACCTGTGCAATGTCATTTTTATGCCCTTGTTCAGGTGCCAATCCCCGACTGGCTTTTAATAATGACTACACCGTTGCTATAAAGTACAAAATTTTTCTCAAGGCTGCAAAAATTATTATACATAAGATGTGTGGAAATATTTCATATTACGTCATTCGCGAGAATATTTAACTCGAGTGCTTTTAATATTGAAAAATAATTTTTTTTATTTGTTGATTATCATTTTTTACTTCCGATTTCCACATACGTACACATAGAGTAAGTAGGTATATTATGCAGAAACAGAATATATACCTTCTTATCTTTGAATGAGAATTGAAAAATTGAAATCAGTTTGATGCAATAATTAGATCTCTAGTCCATAAGGAGAACATCATTTTATAAGCGACTAAACCAATTTGCACGGCTTTGAAAATGTTCCAGAAATATTACTTTACGCTTTTTCTTTTCTTTTTCAGAAGATAGGCTAATAATTCCGGCCTAATCAAATGCATTTACGAGTTTTTATTTTTAATGCGTATTTTTCCATTTGTTTGCACTTTTAAAATAGTTTTATTGTAATTTATTTATATTTATATTTACTTTACTTAAATTTATCTGCCTAACTTAACACCCATAAAAGTACAGAAACCGGTATACCCGGCACCTTATAGATCTATGCATTTGTTCAATTTTTAAATATAATAGGTATTATTCTGTACAGTATAAATGTACATAGAATGAACTATTTTTATATCTTTATGTTCAATGTCTAAGTTTATTGAACTGATGGGTACTTATATTTTAAACGTGAATCGTATAATGTAAGTAGGTAGATAGTCTTCAAACCTGTATTAATTGTATAGGTAACCTAATAAACCGTCGAGTTTTGTTCGGGTGTTCACATTACAACTGGTCGGTGCTCGCTACTTTAAATTGCAAATTTTTATCGAGACAAATGTCATACATGTACTACCTATAAGAAATGTACAGTACGTATTTTTTTCTCTTTTTTTGTTCGTGATTGTAATTTTTTTTATGTATTACAATAAAAATTGGTACTTTTTAAACTTGGTACATATCTATTTGTATAATTTATTCTTCAGTATCTACCTATAAGTATCAAGTACTCGCATACTCGACCAACAGGAAACCAAAAATCTTTTTTTCTGTTTCCACAAATCAAAATGATAAAAAAAAAATGAATCGTGATGCTTAGTGACCGGTTACCGCTGAGAGGTCATTAATGCGTTAAATCTCTAAAGCGGAAGATTTAACAACTTGAAGGTGAGTTGGTCTTCGTTGAACTAAATTGCCTTCCAGCAATTGACAGACATTTAATTGCTTTTAATTTTGTATGTACCTACAAATGCAGAGATGCAACTTATCTAGATTGCCAAGAAATACTTCCTTCCGTTCGGTATTTTTTTATTTTTATTTTCATCGTCAATTTAGGATGAATATATAAAGGTGCACAGCATTCGATAATGCGACAAATAAATTTTGAACTTCGCATCAACTAGTAAGATGATATCATTCATTATTTGTTTAGTGATTGTGTTACAGTCTGGCCATGCATTACCAGCTTTTGAAAGTAAGTAAATGTGTTATTTCATCTTGAATTTTTCTATTAATTATTGCTACTGAGTAGATAAGTTTGCTTAAATTTATATACTATTTACAAAAATTTATCGCAAGACGTAATTTGAAACAAATTTTCTTTGCTACTCACGATAGCATTATTTATTTTCTTTTTGCGAGCGTTTTGAAATTTCAATATTCTTTTTCATTTCACTATTTTATCTTTATTTAAAAATTTTCTGTTACTGCATTTCAAACTTCATACAGGAATGTAAAATCAGCAATTTATTTTTTTATATCTGGAAAAATTTCAAGCAGTGGACTTGCACCCTTTTAAAAATAAAACCTTCAAATTGAGATAGCACAAAACATACTTAAATACTGTTAAAGCTGAAAAAAAAAAAGATCGTGCCAGTAAAGTAAATTACAATACTTTTAAAATTATCATCAAGTAGTACCTACGATTATATTAATTACAATAATAAATTTATGGATTTAGTTGATTTATAAAAATCAAAATTACTAAGAAAGGTTCAAGTTTTTTTTTTTTTTTTTTTTTTTTTTTTTTTAAATACATAATTTCTGCTGTAAAGAAAAATCACTTTTATGTATCTACTTTACTTGGAACAGTATTTTGATCTTAACACGATGATATTCATATTCACGTTTTATACTACAATACTTGTAGCGGGATCGATGCCAACATGCAAAACTAAGAATAACGATGTTAACGAATGCCTCAAAACGTATTTGCAGGAAGCTATCAAACATTCAAGTCAAGGTAGATATGTCTTAATTTCAGATCTATTTGACTTACTTACCTACGTAAGGAAGATATTGTCAACGGCAGGTACCTATTCATCATTAATTGAAATTTTTGTTGAATTTATAGGTAACGCAAAACTTGCAATTCCGCCCTTGGACCCGTATTTCATCCCAAAATTAACAATGTCTCCAAATAAGAACGTTGGTGGAGTGGTATTAGAGATGAAAAATGCTACCACTTACGGTTTCAGCAAAGCTCTTGTTAAAAAAGTGCAGTAAGTATTTTAGCTGTATTATAAATAATAAAATAAGTATCTTGCTGACCAGTGGGATAGTGCTTGCAAATTGAATAGGTCTTAAAATACTTTCGCATTATTTTAACAGTGCGGATCCGCAGAATGGAGTTTTTGAAGGTCAATATAGCGTTCCAGTGTCAACTTTACTCGGTCATTATAATTTGACTGGAAAAATATTTTCAGTACCTATAAATGGAAATGGCAAATCCAACGTAACAATGTGTGAGTAATTATACTTGGAAGCCAATTGTTACTAGTACATATTTACTACGTACAAAGTTTTATTGTTTTTTTTTTTTTTTTTAAATATTTCCAGATGATGTTTACCATTCTGTCAAGATTCTAGGTGATGTCGACGTGAATAACGAGAATGGAAAAAAATATCTACGAGTAAACTCCGTACTGATGCATGTGAAACCTAAAAAAATGAAATTCCGATTTGAACAATTATTTAAGGATAACAAACAATTGAGTAAGATTCATTACATTGCGTAATATGTACCTATTTATTTCGTTTGGACGAACAATTGTTTTTTCTTTTACATTGCTTTGCATAAAATTTCACTAACTGTTTGACGTAAACGTAGGTGACACGTTAAACGGAATGATGAACGATAATTGGGAAGAAATATTTGGAAGAATGCAACCGAAACTAGAAGAAGAAATGTCTAAACATATGTTCGTATTAGTTAAACGTTTCTTCGAAGATGTACCCTATAGTGATCTATTTCCTGATGTATAAATTCTAGTCTTTTATTATTTATTCATTTCATCTCAAAATGTATTTATTTATTTTGTTCATTTTATCGTGTACTGTTTAGTAATTTATTTTTCAATATAAAATTGTATTTTTTAGAAATATACCCATTGCAAAAATGTATAATTATTTTTGTTATATAGTACGATTGAATGGTTAGTGAATAAATCGAAAGTTTCGGTAAAAAATTTTATCGCATCGCAGTCGGTAGGACTCGAACCTACGCTCCCAGAGGGAATCTGATTTCTAGTCAGACGCCTTAACCACTCGGCCACGACTGCATATCAATTCTTGCCCTTTAAACGCATTGATAGGCAATTGCGGTACATCACACGATTCAATAATATAATATTACGGTAATACCATAAGAGGATTTAAGAAGGGGAAGGCTAAGCCCTTTCAGATGTTGAATTAGCCCCCCTAAAAATTTTTCTACGCTAAATTTCATACAAATGACCAGAAATCTTTTGAAATCTGTTGAAATGTTGTGAAAATGTTTGGAACATGGTGAAAACTGATGGAAATATTGAAATTTTATTAGAATTTAGAAATGATTCTGCTTCAAGTATTGCTATTTCTCTTATAAAATTTACTAAACTGGTCCTGAAACTCTGAGAAATGCACTTTTTTTCATTTAAAATCGTACCCATTAAAAAAAAATTCGCCCACATACTGCTTATTTCTATAAATAACAATATTTAAGCTTCCGACCCCCCCCCACTCAAATCAAGATTTCCGAATTATAAACAATTCTTTTAATTATTCGATTTTCCATGCTGGAGCCTTCCCCCACCCCCGCAGGCCACACCGCTAAACTCCGCCATTGAGTAATACTTCAATTCGTTATTTAGTTTCGTATTTGAGACCTTTGGAAAAAAGTTTCTAAATCTCTTTCTAAAACTTTATTTCCGTGAAAAAATCGGTTTCCTTCTAATTTCGTTTAGTAAATAAAATTAATAGGCATCTAATATGCAGTAGGTTTGCATATACCGCCGATTTTAAAATTAAAATACATGCATCACAATCAGGTGGATATCTAATTTTTCAATTTTTATATTTTTCAAGGCTTTATGTACTGAATCAAAATTTCCAGAGGAGTCTACGGAGCTGGAAATAATATCATTCAGGTGTTCACTTTAATTTATTTGGCCGATACTCCTTCGATACTTGAGGTATGCAATTCATAGTACATTTAAATATGAATTATAGTGTAAAGAAAAAGTATCAGACGCATAAGGTAACTCTTAATGATTGTTTCAAAATTAATTTCCTTACGATTGAATATCATTTTGTATTTAACCAGTTTTAACATAATTTATATGCCTTGCTGAACTTCAAAAATACGTACACTTTCAACATTTAGTCGGCAGGAATATTTGAGTACCTTAAGCAAATTACGCAAACTGAACTTTATGCTCGCATAATCATGACGAAGATACTTATATGAGTAAAAACAAGGAACAAATTTTTAACGAAGTGAATCATGTTTATTGAATGATGAATAAAAGTAAAAATAATCCAAGTTTATAAATTATTGGCAAAAATATTTAGGTATTTTGAACTAGTGCTTATTTTGGAGTGTATAGTTTTCATGTTTTCAAAAAAATTTAAAAGGTCTTAAAATTAATTTACGAATACTTTCTTAGGTAGTTCACAGCAAATAGAATAAGCACTACGTTACAGCATTACATTAAATATATTCTATCGTCTAACTAAGAGCATACCTACGTAATTATATTTATGTTGATAAACAAAATCACAAAACCATTTCAAAAATAAAACTTTAAAAAATAAAGTTTACAATTTACCTACCTAACTAAGCAATTAAAAAAATGTATAAAAAGTAGTGACACATATTTACAAAAATACAAATATTCATCACCTGGTTGGTATAGGTAAGCACTACATTTATATTTATTTGCATTACTGCTATAAATAATTTATACTTTTTTTTTTTTTTTTTTTTAAATGATATATAAATATCTACCCAACATAAGGAGTCAGCTCCTGTAGTGATGAATTTCAATCGAGACCGAACTAATATTTATATTTAATTTAGCAACTCAAATTCTCGTTTCTAAGATGAATTTTTTTGCTCAAATTCATTGAAATGCTGAAACCGAAGTAACATAATAACGAGTATGATCATTTGACCAATCACTGCAATAAAAATTGTGGTACAATGGTTTAGAGATGTCTTGTTGAAACAAAATTACAAAATTACTCGTTATAAACGAAAGATTTCGATTACATGAATGAACGTAGGTATATTTAGTCTGTCCTCGATTGAAAGGGACTATAGATCTGGGCAAATGCATTTTAACTGCTATAAGTTATCGAGTAAAAATGAAAAAAAAAAAAAAAAAAAAAAAAAAAAAAAAAAAAAAAAAACGAGAAAAGTGTAAAAACATGTTGAGATCAGATACACGAATGCCATTTGAATAAGTTAAGTAGATTTTCAGAAGTATAATTCTGAAAAATATTCATACTCGTGTATGTAAGCTTCGTAAGCTTATTGTGAAAAAGGGTAAAATGCTGACACGTACTTAAATCTTCTCATAAACTTACAAATACGTATAAATATCATTTGGTAAAATTATACGTAGTACGAGTAGTATTTTCCGAATTCAATGTGTAAAAATTCTCGTACGATTACCCATTGTGTGGTTGTTTTACCATTTTATCCGCATAATAATATCGGTGAATCTTTAGCTAGATTGAAGACGAGTTGAATTGGTAGAACTGATAAGAATAGGCGCGCTGGTGGTAGTTTGATTTGATCTAATGTAAATCATTTTGGCAGGTACATTTTTTAACAGCTGATTAATTATATCCATAAAGATGGCGATTAATTTCATCCTTAGTTGAGGCATCATAACTTTCAATACTTCTTGTCCATTTTCTCTAAGGAATAAATTGGTAGCTTCGACTGAAACAGATTGTAACGTATAGGTAAAAATTTTCCCAAAAATTCCAAATCAACATGATTACGGTGAAGTTAGCTGTGTTAATAGGTATACTCACCTAAAATTCTATTGTTATTGAAAATTTTTCTAACTTGCATTTTTACATCTTTAATATCCAAGTCGATGTCTAGTCTATCTAATTTGAAAAATTCTTGGCCATCGCGGAATGTGCTGGACATTTTTCCTTTTCCAATCGCCATTATATCTCCTATTGCAGTTTAGAAACACGTGTGAAAATAGGTAAAGTCGTATTACGTAATGAAGCATTCAACCGCATGTGTAGGAAAATGTACAGCACTTATCATATGGGTTAATCATAAGGAAGCAGGCTTATATACGTATAGTTCTGAATTTCAATAACTTACCCATTTCTGCGTGAAATGTACCATTTCCATTAGCTGGTATCACGATTAAAACACCGGTACTAGTGTATTTAGCGTCCAAAATCATTTTTGGAATTTTAATTTTAACTTCGAAAGGAGAATTGCCATTTTGCAGCCTGAAAAAATAATTCAAGGTGAATATTTAAAAGGCCATAGACACCTATGTCATCAACGGAGAATAGTTTAAAAAAAAAAACCTTTCACTTACTTAATTTTACTTATTTGAAAATTGCTAGCTCTGTACGCATCTATATCCCTTAACGTTATTTTATATCCATTAGGACCATTGGTTAATGCTAAAGATAACGAGTCTATTTTGAAAGGTTCGACAGCAGGCAACTGTATCTCTGGAATTCCTGTTAATCAAATTTATACGATTATATTAAGATTTACAACGTGCGTTGATTATATTTATTTTGCAAACTTAAAAATTCAGCTCAATACTTTGTGTAACAGCTCTATCGCCCTCTTTGCTCTTTTATTTGTTAAATTTCAAGTTTCATTTTATGTTCGGAAAGTAAAATAGCTTCTAATGAGAATCCCAAAATATAAATTCTCAAGGTGAAAACTGTTTTACGAATCGGATTACGAGCGCTTAAATTTTGTTGCGGGTATTCGGTTTCGGTAGTATTTAAATTTGCATATAAAAGCTCTAATGCCAAGTTGCGTCAATACAAAGAAATGGAATTACATGAAGTAATTAATTATTATCTATTAAAAGTCGATATGATTCATCATTGGCGAATTGAAAATTAAAATTTACGGAAACGTTTCTATTGCCGAACGCTGGTCTTCTTCAGTGCTAACTTATAAGTTGGTCGGACGTGTACTTCTCTACCACATATAATGTAGAATTGTAGATCCGCTGTGCGTGCCTAGCTACCTCCTACCATGTAAAGTACTCGTAGAAAAGGAAGCTAGAATATACGACATTTATCAGAAGATTCACAACTATGACACCAAGGTGCTGCGCAAGGCTACCCACAAATTCTAATTTGTATCGAGCTTAAATACAGTTTCTCACTAGTTACTAGTTACTTGTAATGTACTGACTTTCGTGTAAACCTTGAAATCGTACGTATAGGTTAAATGATCACTGCACTTAATAAAAATTCTTCGGCTATTTTAACGTAAAATAGCGGTTTCTCGGTGACCTATTTACCATTCTATTACGTTTCCTTTACTTATTGTAAGTACCTATGTAATTATAACAACAGACGACAAACAATGAGGGACACTACGTTCTATCGTCTCTACTACTTCTTTCCTGGCTATGTAATACAAGTATTCTTTTTCAATTTAATCCACGTTTTTTCCAAGTTTATTCGGATACCCAGCTACACATCTTCAGCCAATATCGATATCAATCGTGATCAATAAATGGTAAACCGTAGAAATTTCATAACTTACGTAGTAAAGTAGTAGTGTCGAAAGGACGAAGGAATGAAAGAGAGAGAGAAAGAGAGAGATAGAAACGCCGATGCATAAGGCTGATAGCTCGAAGTTCGATCTGCTGGTACACTGGTTCGTATTATGACACGCTGATTGGCACAAACGTACTCTTGTTCGCTTTTACTTTCATCGCTGCGCAAACATTATGTAATTACGCTAACAAACATGTTTCGAGTACGACGTACTTCACCGTTGCCCGTCGTGTCCAGTCCGCATAGGTAAGTATTAGGCGATAGGTACAGGTACTAGGTACGTAGTTCACTAAGTAAGTATATTTTTTTAATAACGAAAATTGGACAGAAAGAGGCTTAGGTTACGATGTGCCGTCACGACAACTCCAACCACATACGCATAATTTTTCCATTTACAGAAACTAGTCTCGAATCTTTCTAACATTTGCATGATAGGTTGGGGCGAAACCTTGACCAATAATTGTTAACCTCATCGAAGAAGGTTGTAAATCCGCGTTACATGTACTCGCGGACTCGTATGCTACTGTATATCCAAACATTCAAAGTTCACTGACATTGTATACCGAACACGTATCTAGCTAATGTAAGTAGTAGCTAGCACTAGCTGGAGCTAACTACATAGTATACGTATCTATTCGCGGCGGTGTTCTTTCATATTTCATGGAATCGTTCGTAATTATTTTCGTGGTTTTGAATTTCAACATTTTATATCCATTTGGCAACGTGAATTAGTGTAGGAATTATGCGGATAATTTTTTCAGAATTTTTTTCTTCAAACGAACAAGCATAGGAATGTGAACTCAGCTACCTGTACCTATCTGCATATCTATGATCGATAACTTTTTTCTTCTACTTCTTCTTCATCTTCTTCTTCAATTGCAACTTAAAGTGAAGTTGATGATTATTAAAACCTCGACGGGGATCCCATTATCGTCGAGTGTTTTCTTGTTAATATTTCCCGAAAGAATCGTAAGAGTATCGAATCATAATTTGCAACCGAAGGACGTTTATAAAAACGTCAAACTTCGTATTCACGCATTAAATATTTCGATATTGTATTTGCATCGACAACAGCTGGATTGTTGTTTCCTTTTTATAAAAATAATTAAAACGCAGGTACAATACAACGTTGCGATCGTAAAAAAAAAAAGAGAGAGAACCGGTTGGCATCGAAAAGCAATTTCAAAACAATGGATTCGGAGTTTAAAGTGTTCAAAATGTAGCCTACATTCGCATGTATCTCCGTCTATACTTACCGTAGGTATTTAATTTATATTCGAATGTTAATTTTTGTTTGTACAAATTGTACTTGAATGCAACCTTGTTGACTTTTACAAGGGATGTATCATACAACATAGCGTTATGTACCTAGCTACCTACATACAAACGTTAGTAAGCGTAAAATGCGCGTAAAAATACTCACCAGATTTCAGGTACGGTCTCAAATGATCGATGGCTCGTGTGATACAATCCGCCAGTAATGGTTCATCTTCTCGGCATTGTTTTACGTAGGGAGCTGAAAGCAGAAAATAATTTACCAACTTGCGCACACTTCTTCGGTTGCATCTTAATAATGCTACCCTAAATTATAAAAATTCTGCCTGTATTCGGTACAAAATTACCTCAGGCACATATAATACAATGTGCACACTAAATAGTAGTTCAAATATTTGTACAGGTGCTTATGTGTATTATTGCACATGCAATAATTTCATATATCTATATTTAGCGATTATATTAAGTAGTTAACCGTGTGACGAACTATCTGTATTAGATTTTGTCTAAAAGTTTGTAGCATAAGAGCAGTTACTGCGTATGTAAATATCCATTATCCATTAATGAAAATCATAATCATACATAGTACTTGTCATGATGGTTACATCGGGTACTTATTTTGTTTCTGCATCTGAATGAATCATTACCATCAAAAATATAATCAAGTACGTATTTGCGAGAATATACGTTACAAATTTTAAATTAGTAATTCAAAGATGTGTTTGTTGGTGTCCTTAAAGGCTACCTCGCGGCTATTACGTTCATGACGTTGGCGTAGGTGGATACACACCTATATTAATTTACATGGTCATTTTCATCGTAACAATTTATTTAAGTGATAATTATTATCCAAAACTAAGTGCCTTATAATTTGATTTTTCGCAATAAATGTTGATGGTACGGTACGTTGTATCAATCTACCAGCAATACAAATCGCAGTAAGATCTCAGAAGTTCACTTTGATCATTTACATATTTACACGTATATCAAACACGTATAATAGGTGCAGGTATGGTACTATGTCCGAAAATCTACATTCCCGAGCAATTAGGAGTCTACAAAACCAGGGTTTTTGATTTTTCAAAACTTGAAAATACTCTAGCACAAGTCCAACGAGCACAAGGGTAGGTTTGGAGGGTTGGAATCCTCTTTGGCAGATAAAAAAATCAAATTTTCCCCGAAAGTAGGACTATCAAATCCAAAAAATTATGCAAATCGCCTGAATATTTTCAAAAATGAGGTTTTTTATAATGAGAAATATCATTTTTTGCAAAATTTTTACAATTGCTTCGCTCGAGCTCAAGTACTTTTTTAAGAAAGAGCATTAGATTTTAGTAATTGTTGGTGTTAATAATTTAATGTAGCTCTAAGGTAAAACCCTAAACTTTAATGAAAAATCAGAGAGTGCTTTCCAGGAGTTTCGATTTTCTATTACAAAAATATTTCTTTTACGAGGGTACTTCGATAGGCATGTTTCCCTCCTCTACAACTTTATAACGAGTCAAATTAGGTGAAAAACGAAACCAGATTTAGATCCATATACATTTTTCTACCTATCTACACAATTACCATCTAATTAAAAACATTTTTATTAGTTAAAAATGGGCATTGAAATCCTTACTGATGTAATTTTCCGTCCAAATTTCTAATGTGAAGTTTGATTTCGGTCATAGATGGAAATGACAAGCACTAGAGTACAAAGTCGAAGATGTAAAATAGATTTCAGGCGATTTTCCATTTGAGTTTTTCGAGCGAAGGAAGATTCAAGATTTGCCCTTTGAAGATACCATTTTCAGAATTTACAACTGAACCCACTTTCTCAGATCCTGAACATTTCTGATGCTGGGACAGTATTGGATCATTAATTTACCATAAATTTGAACCGAAGTCTTTCAACCAAAAGCAGAAAAAGTATAGTCAACTGGATTTTGAAACTGGACATTTGTCGCATGTAGGTACTTATGGTTTTCAAGCCATGCCATACGAACAAATGAATCTATACACACGAATAAAAAACCACAGTGCTCCGAAATGTTGTACAACTGCTAGGAGACTACGTGCCATTGTGTACATTTATTCCTTTCGAAGTTACAGAGCAGGGAAACATCATTTTCAATCTACCCTCGTATTTTAAAACGCCATAACTAATCTACAGGACTTAAGTTGATATTTATGAATACTACTAGATTTTTGGGAACTTAAGGGCTACTCGGTACTTGCGTGGTGTCTAAGAATATAAGCCTAGAAGTTGGTGTATAAAGTATGGCGGTTCAAACTTTTCATCACTAAAATACCATCAGAAGATTCCAAACATGCAGATAGTATTTAGAGTGATTTTTTTATTCCATACTGATTGTCAAAGTAAACCAAGCTGTAACAGACTATCAATTTATGACGGATAAGGGGGGAGGGGATTTAGAAAATTCATTTTGAGCTGCCAGAAGATTACTAAGAATACTTTCGGCCATTCCCCTCCAAGAATAAAATGATTTACTCGGCGCAATATTGACCAAAATCGAAAAAGAAAGATGTGAGGATTTCCCCCTTTTTTTACATTGAAATAATGTTCCTCGGGTATCTTCCTTTCAAATTTAGCTGTAAGGTTAAAATTTGGCATACAGATTTAGCAGGGGTCTTAGTTGTACCTTTAGGTTTTTGGATGATTTTTGTAATCTTTCAAATCTGTATTTTACATTTTTTCCCTTCAAATTGATCTGCAGAGTGGAAAGTTGCTACTTGTATGTAGATTTAGTAAGGATCCTATATGTGGTTGAAAGGCAGGGGGGCAGTTAAACTTCTCAGTCGCCACTGCAATCCCTTACAGCTGCAAATAATGGTGTGTTTGTAGGTTTTTACTGTTTTCTGAATTTGTCCTTCGTATACCTCCCCTCTAAATTGACCTGAGTGGCTGAAATTCGATATACTATAGATTCGGTAGAAGTTTTAGATGTGCTTTTTTGGGATTTCAACTTTTTAGTTCCATCGAAAGAGTAGTTTTTTCACAGTTTATTTAATTTTTGGAGCTTGCCTATTGCTGCCCTTCTCATACAACATTTACAAATTGAGCATGAAAGTTGTAATTTGGTTTTAGGAGATTGGCGTTTCAGCTTCTACGTTTTTAGGCTCCAAATTGAGCTAGAAGGTTGAAATTTGGTATGCAGTACGATGAAAGGAATACCTATGCATAATACATAAACGCGAGTTCATAGTTTGTAAACATTGGCGTAAATTAAGTTTACGAGTCGTGTAAAACTATTTTGGAGTACAATATTGTAACTTTATGAATTCTAATTCAATTTTAATAGTTGGAAAAATTTCGCAGGTAGTAGCTATTTTTCGATCAAGTTATCCATGTGCGAATAATTTTGAAAGAGGCTCGCGCCTATTGACATATCATGTCAACGAGTTTACTGACCCCGATCAATTGTAACGTATAAATACTTGCAGAAGATGTAGTTAAACGAGTATTTTAGCTTCCCTTTCAATTACATAACCAGACAGATATTCGAAATACTAGTTGTGACTTAATAATCACTATCACGAAGACTACAACATGTTCAAGAAGGTCGCTCCATTAATGTAACCGTTATCATAACAGATGGAAGCGGCAGGATATTGCCAGACAATATTCATCGAGTATAATTACTCAATAATTCTGGATATTTCGCAGAATTTTATGCAGATATAATAACATGATGGAGAATTTTTGATGCACCTACCAAAAGTAGTTACATAGATTGTTCGTTTATCCGAATTTTCAAAGAAAAATTGGTACTATCGTTACATCGAGTTTTCTAAGATTTGAATTAGCCAAAAATTTATCTCAAAACTGTTATGAGATCGATCGTCATTTTGGAGCTAATTTTATCATATAATGGTATTGATTTATATGTTATATTTTTTTCAAATAAAAAAAAAGCAAAAATTTCAAAAAGGTACATTCAAGTACATACCACATAACATACACCTTGGATATACTGGGGTTAATGCGGAGTTGTGATTAAAGATAGACAAACTTGGCACATTTAGGTACATTAAAAAAACAATCTCATATCTCTTCGAAGACATTTGAAATGCTTTTAAAAAAGTCCTTTTCGGCATTTAAAATTTTCTAGTACGTTGAATTAATCAAAATTACTAAAATTCTCAAATCAAGTTGATTGAAAAATTGAAAAGCATAGTTTTTCGGGCGAAGGCAAACGTAACTTAGATAATTATGAATGTATCGATTGCGAAGGTGAGATGAAATTAATATGAAATCATTGCGACAAGTTTATCTAATCGTGTAAATACGAATAAATAAGTAAAAAATTGCGTTAGAAAAATAATAAACCACAAAAAATGAATAACTGGTTAGAAGCGAATCAATTCATACTCACGTAATTCTTGTTGCGAACTAACAAATGCGAAATAAATAGTAAAAAAAAATAAACACGTCGTTTGATGGGAAACCATTTTACAAAAATTATTCGATACAGTTGAATTAAATGTCGCGAGTACTGATGCACGTTCAACGTTTGAAAATCACTCTATAAGCGAAGGAAGAAACAAGCCCCTACTTAGTTTACGATTTACGAATGCTTCACAACTGTTAACTAGTTGTTCGCATTAATATGTTTTACGTATACGTATACGTATTGCACACTGAGTCCTACGTAGCAAGGACCACCGAGTGAAATTCTTTCATATACCCGTACGTATACATAGGTACTTACTCATTCACCTACCTACGAAAAGTTTCATTAATCTTTAATCCATTAACGTGCCATCCGAGCCGTATTAAGTCATAAATTTTATTGTTTTCTCATTTATTAAAGTGTGTAATTTTTCGTGCTTGTTGTTATTTTTTTCGTTTTCGAAATAAATATATGCATTGCAGGTATATAGCCATACGCGTTCTTTTGCAAACGTTTTCGTAAAATTCACAAAGTTTTCGACATGAGCCCTGTGTAAGGTACACATACATAAATTTATGACGCGCTTATTTTTATTAGCAATGTATTAAATTAGCTGATAGTGGGTGGATGAATCAATGTATTCGTATCATAAATGATTACATTCGCGATATTTTAGAAAAAGTCGTATAAATAGTTGACGATTGAATTACATACGAATCAATTACTTCGAATAGTTTAATGTATATCGGATAGGTGTTTTATTGGTTTAATTTACGATACGTCTCTCTAATTGAGCAATGGTTTTTTTTTCTCGAGCTGCTTTACGGGCGAAGGAAGAAACACGATCGTATCAGAACACATTCAGAAATGACTGGAAATTACTAGATATGCATTACTCAAGAAATACGTACGATACGAACATTGAAAATCAACTAATATAATATTTGTATAGCGAAAGAAAGAAAAACCACTATCCATAGCGATTCGAGTTCCTAACATAATCCGCATTGCATACTCCAAGCATTCGTGTTAATAAATTCACATAACCGGAACGTATTTAAGGAGCAACCGTAGTAAGGTATGGTGAAGCGCGGAACGACGTAACAAAAATATTCCAGTAGTAATAGACTCGGTTGAAAAATTAATTCAGTTTTTCGAGCGATTAATGTTCTTGAATTTCATTTTTGTAACAATGATAATCTGATGCAATTGAATTTAAATTGCAAAAAATCATCTCGAATAATAAAACCATCAAAATTTAAACGATCGAAACGAATCGAGTTTATTCATCAAGTTGATATTGCATATTATCATAAACCGGTTGGCAGTTTAAAAGTACCTACGAGCTACGTAGCCTATGTATATCACGAATACGTGTATTCATTCATTCCATGCATACACACATATCTACATACGTACCTCCTCTACCTATGTATGTACTTATGTACATGTATCAATAAGTATGCATAAAGTTTCAACATGTGTACATCTGTGAAAGTAACTGCTTGTACATATATTTCATCTTCGATATACTTACACCGGTATCATTTTTGCAACCAAACCAACGATGCATACCTATACATATATATCGATTTCATAATTATTATAATTTTCGTACAAAATATGCTGGTAGCATCAGTCAACTAAATCATCAAATCATCAAATCATAATTTTGAAAAGTTATAGTAGCTTAACTAAGTAAATGACACAAATGTACTTATCACCTTGGGAGGGGGGGGGTTTAAATTTTTCAAAATTTCTGATTGATTTCTTAAAATTTTATAAGCAGCCTACCAAGTCCTAAATTTTCCCAAAATTCTGTCGGAACGCAAGTTTCGTAACTAAAAAAATTAATTTAGCGCGTATATTTTTGGAAAGAAAGTTTTTTTTTTTTTTAATAAGTAAGGTAATTTTCTAGCAGTAGATAAGTGAGAGGGAATTTTTTTACTTTTTTGTTAACAACGTCGCAAGTAGTGGTCAAAAAATTCTGAAAAAATTATATACTATACTCCAATGTATTCCCTATCGATTTCCTGTGTTGTTAATCCCCCCACCGAAATCACCTGACTTTGGAAAAAAAATCCGAACCAACCTAAGGTAACCTGCCAGTAATTGATAATTCTTTTAGCAACTTACTTGTAGTTAACACAAAAAGTGGCCAAAATGGTGTTTCATAGTATTGATTGTCGTTGAAATATTTTCTGCCTCAAATGTCACTTTGAAGGGAGTGAGGGGGGGTAGAGGTTATCAATTGCAGCAAATGTAAGAAAAATTAAATTTGTTAATAATCGAGAATTTTTAATAATTATTGCAAGAGTTGATGTAAGTTCATATAATTTTCTGGTGTGAATTGGATACAAAATTTTTAAATGCGAAAAGGTACCTCAAATTAATATTTCTTCCGGATATTTTATTTATCCAGTTGTTGATAACCCATTTCTCCTTTTTTTCAACTGAACCTGGTCATGTGAAAATTTTTTTGTAGATTCTTCCATATTGCCCATGATTTTGGTATGAAGACCATTTTGGCACTCATTTTGCGAAAATTTTGAAAAAAATAAATTTCATACTCGAACGCTTAGCAAAAATGTTTAGGTTTTTACCAAAACATATAAATTTTGGGTTTCTGTTTTGTAAAGTGAATATGAAAAAATTTTCAATTCATGGCTGAGCTCAACAATACCGGTGTTCTACTCTAAATTGAATGGACCATCCAAAATATCAGTAATGTTTTTGATCGATCTCATGATTGTTTCACAAATCAGCTCCAAAGACAAAACTATCGACTACTGGCAGGTTATCAACTATTAGCAATTTTTCTGAAATATCAAGAATAGGTCAAGAAACAGTATTTTAGCTCATCTTTTATCTCCAAATGCTAAATTTTATTATCCGTTCAAATTGAATTATTCCGCAAAGAGGTATGCTTCGAACTTGTTTTAAAAAAAATAATTTGGGAGGGCCAAAGTCCGAAAGTTCTTTCTTTAAGTTTTCATAAACTTCTTCTAATATTTCCATCAGTATTTCTACAGGAAGCGAAAATGCAAGGCACAATTTGAGTGGAGAAAGGAGGTGTTAGATGATTTAGATTTTCTAGCATGTTTTAGAAAATTGAAACATAATATATATCCAGAGTGTAGCGAGGGTGAAAATTTTACAAAATATTAGGTATAAAAGATCGAAAAATTATCGTAAACATTAGGAGATTTTGGAATAAAAATTGCAAAATTTTCCAATCCCAAAAATCAGCTGTT
The DNA here is from genome assembly GCA_900060175.1 of Ferrisia virgata. Classification (NCBI taxonomy): domain Eukaryota; kingdom Metazoa; phylum Arthropoda; class Insecta; order Hemiptera; family Pseudococcidae; genus Ferrisia; species Ferrisia virgata. The sequence goes on along the minus strand of FIZR01018986.1, from coordinate 23,007 downwards.
ATGGGTACAAGTCTACTTAGGCTCCTCGGTAAAACCATCCCAAATTCTACCAACCGTCACTCAATTTCTCCAACTCCGAAATGTTTGATGGAAGGGAGGTATAAATCCCGTACCCCGCACCCACCGCACAGTGGTCCCTGAGAAATTCTAGCTGGCCAAAATCCCAACAATGCCTGGTCAAATTAGATTTACCAAGCTTGGCTTGAGAAACTCTTAGAAGTGCAAGGAATTATTGATGAGAAGTACTTGTACCACTGAAAAGTATCATTCGTTGGAAGAAGATTTGGAAGAATTACAATAAATTATCCAAAATCAAGAAATTTTACAATAAATATTTTCGAAATACATAATTATTGTACATCTCACAAGTATTCTAAGCTATGTCCAAGTCACCCTCCCCCAGGCCCATTAGTGTTTAAGTAAAATGGACGTCAGAAACGTGTTCAGCAGATTCAAAAACATATATTTTAACACCTCACACAAACTTTTTGAAAATTTCTTTTTTTGACCCCCCTCCCCCCGAGACTCATTTCAAGTACTTGGCAAAGTTAGCTTAAAAACGATGTGTAGAAGGTTGTTCAAAAACATACTGTTTGATCCTAGCTTATTAATTTGAAAAATTTTTGTTACAAAAATTAAAGCGAAAATAAGAATAAAAAAATATGGACGCACACTCTTGTAACTAACTTTTCATTATATGCTTCAAACTTGCCGACCATTTCTGTTGTTTTTCGAAGGTGAAGGGGGGGGGGAAGGGCTAAGTTCGTCCATAGTCCTACCTATCTGGATTTAGTATTTTTTGTTGCAGTGCCCATTTCAATTTAAATACTAAAAGAACTCGGATGGCAAATCTTTTGATACACACTTTTCTCAACTTTTCATTCTTTAGCTGTTTTAACCACAAGAAGTAGTATTATTGGGAGGAGGGCAATAAATTGGTTACTCGTATGTGTATAGTTGGATAATCGAGAGAAATTGTATTTTAGCAGTACTTACGTTCGTAATACTTACATGTAAATCGCAAATGACAAAAATTTAATGCATCAGATTGCTACCCATGCAGTACAATAATTTCCCTTCCAAAAACTTTCATTCACGACATTACATCCTAGTAAACTTCAATCATTGCCTAGGAGAAAATTTTCACAAATTTTGTTTATAAATTAAAGTTGGAATAGGTGACGCTCGACCGAAAAGAGGGCAAAAATTTTAAGAAATATTTTAAGCTAGCGGTTCAGAAGAGGCGTCTTAGCATATTTTTGAGCTCCTTGTGCAGGATTTTATAACTCGTAGAAATTGAATTGTTTTGATTTTTGAAAAAGTTCTCTTAGGCTATTGCCGTCTATTCCACTTCTCGGCTGCGCCAGTGCTACGTTAATTAATATAGTCGTTATGTCGTTTTAATTAACTTTTTTAAAAACAACTATAACAAGAGAAATTTTGAGTTACTTCAGTATGTTACGAAAGAGCTGAAAACTTTTATTGCATTTGCTTAGTAACACTCCTACCTAGGTGCTTGCCTAGTATCTATTTACCTGATTATGTATTTAAATTAGGAAATCAGGTGGGCAATATCATTAAAAGCATGCACGTACATACATTATGTACTCGACTAAAATGACTTATTTTAGTTATTTAAATAGTCATTCCAACGAAATAGTGTATGTACATCCCGACGAATTACTTACTAAATTTATTTCTCAAACAATTCTGATTTAATTAATCGCTGTACAATGTACATAATATGCGTGTACGCGTATTCACATACACGCGAGTGTTGGGTGGAAAGAAGGGGGCGTATTCTGATCACAAATAATTATCAATTGGATGAAGTGAACTGCTCGTAATTTTATGATTGTATCGAAAGGTTCATCTTCCGGGAAATTTCACGGTAGCTAGTCAATTCTTATTCAATATTTCCTTTAAAGCGAACGGTATAGGTGGTACACTACACATACGCGTATGTTGTATAGCATAAGTATAGGTTATTTGTGGTAGAAAACCTGTTGATAAAATAACGTTCACTCTCGTATGCATAACAACGAAAGTACACCGACTCCACGAGAAGTAATTACAGTCTTTAATTCGGAATAGAGTGCTCGATTTGTATTGGATGGAGATGCGTAATTATTAGATCCAGCAGGTACTGTTCTTCATCCACTCTATTTGTGTTAAGCTACTTTGTATTCTGCATTCAGAATAATCTAAGTTGTCGTGCGCGTCGGTGTGTCTCCGACTTGGTGCAATTTCTGTTCGCAAACGGTCGTATTGTCTGTGAGTACCTATTTGTTTTTTAAATCAATTTTTATCAAACATTTTATTTTTATTATTATTATTTTTTTTTTGCGTACCTGTTTTGTTCTCGAATATATTGGTTTGTTCTAAGCTCATATGTAGTTCTTTGGTGATTAGTAATTTGTTGTGATACTTTTTTATAGCTTTGTTTTACTCGATCTGACGATCACGATGCCGTGTTGGGCATTTAAAAATATGAAACTACTATACTTTAATACAACGCTATGTTTGAATAACTAATTGTGCGATTAAAATTCATTTTCAAATTGCTGCTTTGGAATACGTACGATCCAGATGGTCGGATTTCGGTGCATTATTTTTTATCAGTAAAAAATTTCGCATCCGAATGACGTACGTTTTCTTGGCACTTTGAAAGATTGATAGTAACTTAAACGCCGCGAGTTGGAATGATATCGAGAATGAATTTCGTTCTGTATTTTCTGATAACGTTATCGCTGATTTTAAAACAAATCTAGATTACTGGGATGCCTTTGCAACGACAATGAGATACGTTGAAGTATACACATTTTGCAATGAGCTTTTTGTTTGACTTGTGGCAGATTTTGGTATGAATAGTGCCTACATACGAAATTGTACCAACGTATTTGTACTCGAATAGATATAGATTTCAAAAGGACATAGGACTATACCTACGTAAGCTACTTTGCAGAATTTTATTAGCAAGAAAAGAAAAAAGTGTAAAAAAATACTTTTAAACGCATAAAGACAACAATTATCGTGAATCATAATTCGACTAATGTACTCCGATTTTTACAAAGGCGACAAATTATCCCAAACAATCTTGGGCCATACTGTGGTATCGTATTTTTCGAACGGCGCCATGATAATAGGATGTAGATAAGGTTTAAGAATGAATACTTTTTTCGTCAAATCGATGGTTATTTGAACGATTTCCGTTTCGTTGAACATAAGCCTCGGAATAGGATAGGTAGGTCTTTTTTCCGGCACAATAGTATAATTAAGCCCTTCGTAGCCTACCACAGCGTAGAACTGATCTAGTCCTCTGGAAGCGTACGCCTTCTCGTTAAACGTGTAGTTTCGCGACCACTGATGAGGCCCAATTTCGAAATCGTAATCGTACGTCCAAAATACTGTTTTGTTGTTTTCTATGACGCGATGATTGAATATGAAAACCATCAACGGTTGCGGATTATCGTTGTAAATAGAATAATACCGCAAATGCGAATCGTCGTAAGGATCGTACGTGGTCGTAGCCGAGATATCGGGAAAATGACTCCGCAATAGCGATTTATTACCTAATTTTATATGAACCTCGGTCGAGTCGACTGGAATGTACGGATCGTAAGGCTCGATACTTTCGCTGCTACTTGAATTTGTGCTTTTTGAATCCGATGACCATGATTCGGAGTCTTCCGACGATAAGGGTTGAAAGTAATCTACCCTCGTGGTTCTGCTGTCGCCGGTGCGAAACAAACATTTCAAACAGAGTATCGCGAATAACAATAAATAACGCATTTTACAATACCGCAATCGCGAGTCGATTCGTCGCCGCCGGCTGTATTACGAATACCTACCTACCTACCTACCTACCTACTCATCTACCTAATTAAATTCCTTGATATTACGCTGTACCAAGTCATTAAGTGATTACTAGATAACGTGTTCCCTTATCTAATCGGGTCAAATTAAAAACTCACATCGTTCTTGGTTTAAGGTTTAACGCGAATTCCAGGTGTTTCAGGAGCAACGAGATTAATCTGGATGAAATTTTCCAAGTTTTGAACTTTTTCTCTTCTTATTGAGTCAACTTCAGGTAGTGAAAATTGAAATCAGTAGTACGTTCACGAGTTTATTTTGTTTCCATCCCTTATGATGAAATTTTTTAAATTGTAGGTTTTGTATTTATAACTTCCCATCATTTCAATGAAACCCATTTCGAGTTCGAATAACATTCTCTAGCTTGATAATTTATATATCGATTTGCCGAAAAAAATTTAGTCAATTTTTGCCCTTCAGGGAAAATTCTAGATCATGGATATATAATGCTGAAAACGATCGATAAGTTCACATATATATATATATATTTTTTTTTGATAACTCAGACATTTCAACATATAGTCCAAAAATCAGCCATACTCATCTTTCATTATGGTTTTATCAAACTTTCCCTCCTTGAAGACATGGATTTTAATATAAAATCCAAAAGTCAAAAATATCTCACTGAAAGCGTAACGCTTTCACAGAATGACTCCCAGCCCCAAGACATATCCATATCAACTCAGACATTTTACCATAAATTCCAAAATAAGCCATACTCATCTACTCATCTTTCGCTGTGAGTTTTATCAAACTTTCCCACCCTTAAGACATATCCATGTTAACATTTTAGCATAAAGTCCAAAATCAAAAACGTAATGCAAAAACGTAACGTTTTCACAAAATGACTCCCAGTCCTAAGACATATCCATGTCATTCACCGATCACCTACCAGTATTTTTCTTACCATAATGTAAAACCATTAAAATTCATACAATCGGCTACTAACAGTGTTACCATAATTTTTAATTTCTAACCCACCAAAACTCTGATACAAAACTGCTAAATTCCCGCTATTTTTCAAAATAAAACCAACATTTTCGATGCAAACCCATTAAAATTCCCATCCACTATTTTCCAAAATAAAACCTTATTCCATTATTGATTGTTTTGCTTAGTTATCACTTGTTTCTACATTTGTTTAGATCGTTTCATCTTTACAGCTAGAGCCAATTTTGAACAATTGCAGGTAAATTAGAGTTTCATACCAATTGAATTGTACAATTCTTTCTATCATTTTATTTCAAAATTTGCATTTTGAATACGCCCATTTCAATGAACAAAGAGAAAAGAAGACATGATTTTGGGTGGGGGGGGGTGAAAAAAGGCTAGATTTTGAGCTAAGAAGCTAGAGAATCATCCGGAATTCGCTAGATGCAGAAGTTGAAACCGCTAGACTTAGCTCGAAAATAGCTATTTTGGCAACACTGACTACCAACGCATTACATAGCTACTTATCTCATTAAAGAATTGACTTTTATGGCTCAAAACATCAGTCAAATTTTACAGAACGTCATTTTCGTAATTACTTTAGAAATCTGCCAATACACTTTCATCTTATTATGAATACAATATCTTGTACCTACTTACGTCTGTATCAGCTCGTTTAAGAAAAAAAAAACAAAACAGAAAACAATGGGCCATACCTTAGAGTTGATAGGAAACAATAAACGAATCAATATATCTTTTTCTTTTTCTTCGCACGTATAAGATTTGATGCTAATTAAATAGGTAGAGTTGGCTTTAGTATAACCACCGAGTGCTAACGAATTCAATTAAATTTAAACTCTTTGCGAGCTGTATTAGACATTAACACGTGTGTAATTTCCTATTTTACAGAAATACAACCCTACCTACATGCGGTTAAATATACAATTCAGGTTCAAAAAATGGCAATTTCGAAAAATATTTAACAGAATACGAAAAACATGACAGCTTTCGCGTACTACATTGCGCTGCTGTGCGGCTTGAGCCTGGCTCAATCTCAAAATCAAACCACTAAAATAACCACGTCCGCACCATCGTCGACAGTTGCAGCCAAAAATGCATCTAACGACTTGGCAGCATCAGCCAGTGGACCAAGAGCCATAAAATCGAGAGCGGTTGCAGCTTTTAGTAAGTATTATTCGTCGTCGTAATGTATTTATTTTATTCTTCTCTCTCTCTCTTGTCCCTCTACACACTCATAAAAAATTGGAGATAATAATCAGACACCTCATAAGTGCACTACATTAAGCATATGCTACAGTAACTGGCTAGGCATATCTGGAGCTTTATAAGGTTTTTTTTTTTCTAATGTAAGAATTGGTGATTTTGAAATTACGCTTGGATCTAGTCTCGAAAGTTGAAAGGTTATGATAGTTTGGGTGAACGTGTGAATCGAGTAATTTTCGATGTTTTCTGAAATAAGAAACGTGATAAGAATGCGAACAATACGAATTGGTACTTAGGGTAATGAGCAAGTAACCATCTACGCAGATATGATTTAGGTTTGTATACTTGTCTCGCTTAGATATTTATGGAATATTTTTTTTTTTTTCGTAATGCTTTCGATGCCTACGATCGTTTTAATGTAGGTATTTCTATTTCGAATTATTAAAAATATACGATTGTCGCAAGTATTCGAGAATACCTAGATCGGTACCAATGCTAAAGTTGTTGCTGATAATGATTTCGTAATTATAATGTACCTGCAGATGTTGGATTGAGGAATATTGCGAAGTATCTGTATATTTTTATATTATTACTCACCTACTTAGCTAGACATACGTACAAGGTAGTCTTCTACTTTGGCAAGTGTAAAGGTCAAATATTCACCGGTATAGCTACTTAATGACTCGAACGTTTTTTCTTCTCGTTTTCGAGTCGTTGATTATCTTCCTCATTTTGATAATTGGGATTACAAACGAAAAGTACAATATTGTTGCATGCGTTGCGGTTATAAAAATTTACGAGGGGAAAAAAATAAATAAGATTAAACGTAATTGAAAAGTTATCGAGCGTGAATAAATTTAAAGATGTACCTGTGTGCTGGATGGAAATTAATAAATGTGCCTAATTTAGTGATAACGCGTAACAAAAAATAACCAATTACGTAATTCGTAGATATCTACCTATTAAAAAGTGGAACACGAGTGGTAACAAGTTGAGACGATGATTGCTTATCGTACGAAATATTATAATCGTAATTCAAACAAACGTTCGTTGATCAAATTGTTACTTATCGTTCTGTCTCTTTTTTTTTCCTGGTACCTAGTACCTGGTGGTTAATTAATTCATAAAATGGTGAAAAATTTAAGAGAGCTGGAGAGTGGAAATGATAAAAAAATAAAAAATAAAAATATTGTAAGTACTGAGAACAGACAACTAGACCAACTCATCAACGTATATGTACAATAAATGTAACGTGTATTCGAGATGAGTGCACACACTTGGCCTATATAACAGATAATTGCTTTACATAGATTTATCAGTATTATGTATACCTGGGTCTTTAATATCTCGTATGCCAAAAAAATATGCTCGATGGAATAGCTACTTTGCCACTGGTATAAGTATGAAATGATATGAAAAATCAACGTACATACTCTAAGCGGATTAAACTCGTAATATGCAATAAGTGTAACAAATGTTCTAAAGTCGCAAATCAATATTCAAAGTCTGGGTTATCGTAATAAACACGTGTGTTCCATGAATCGAAGTTATTGGCGAAACCGGTTCGTTGGCTGTACACTCGTAGGTATTTTACAACCAATTAATGAGAAACATCAATAAGCTCGTCGTGCAAAAGCAACAGCAACGCCCTAAAACGGACTTTTACAAATAGAATCAAAAAATGCTGCGACAAAATGTGTCAGCCACCGCATCGGCGTAAAATACTTTCACTTTAATAGTACATTGAACCAGTTCGAGTTACGTTAATACGACCATTCCCCTTCGGTTTGTTTAATCTGGACATTCGTTTCTGAGAACTAGTTTTCTGGTTGTTTTTTCCCCTCAATTTTCTACCTTGATGACGCGGTGTACTAATCTACTCATAGCTGTAAGTACAAGTACATTAAAGTCGACTGGTTCAAGAATTACCGCAACACCCGCCAGAAAAACTGCAATACTTATACGAGCCAACTTGGGCAACCTATTTATAATTTTTCAAGTTTCTTTCGTATCTTTTTTTTTTTTTTTTTTTTTTTTTTGACATTGTAGTCGTCGATGTGTTTTGAAATCGAATGGACAGGGTGTAAATGAATGACATCGAGACGTTAAAAATGTTATCTTACGATTTCAAACATAACGTAAATTTGGCAATACACATTGCGGCGCTTGCAAGTACAAGTGTCTAGAGCTACGTGAGTTATTGAAACTAAACCAGTTTGTTTGTTTTTTTTTTCTGTATTTTACAGCCGAAAATTTTGCACTTTGTAAAAGAAACTCGCCAGAATTCGACAAATGTGTTCGAGATGGATTAAATAACGTTAAATCTTTCATACCAAAAGGTAAAAGTCAAATATTATTACTTACGTAATGTTATATATGTATGTAGGTATTTATACCGGTGCCTACGCAAAAACTATGCTTACGATGTGTTACTTATGGTAGTATTTCGTTTGCTAGTCATGCTCTATGCGTTGGCGAGACTTACTACTGTCAGACTGTGACATACTTACATTTTCTACCGCTCACAAACCCGCTAACTAGACTAAATATAGGTACCTACCTACATTTACAAAATAATCCCATTTCTTGAAGCTGGTCCTGTATATCAAATATTACAACCAAATGATCGCCTATCTAACCAGGTCTAACTGTCTAACTAACCGATATTTCTGTAGAAAAACAAAATACGAATTATGCACAGATTCGTACCTTTGTCCAAGAAATCTATAATTAATTATAAGATCCGTCGAAACAATTCGTTCATTTCACTGCTGCTTGATACAAAAATCAAAAATCATTTATTCGGCTCAATACGAACGCATATGATTCAAATTTGGCCAACGCTCTAGGGCGAAGATCGAGACAAAAAATTAAAAATAAGAAAACCAAAATTGCAAACATCATTTCTACCTACGCTGCCATCGTGTCTGAAAATTCTGCACTTAAAATTTAGAAAGTTGCGATTAAATTGAGATTAATGGTTTTCATAGTTTAAACGATATTTTTCTCAACTTCTCTATAATTGCGGAAGAATGAAGTTTCAGTATGTACTGTTTAGCTAATGTCACGATTAAACAAAAAATTACCTTAAGATTGTAACAGCCAAAAAATATATATACGTATAAGATAAACCAAGTAGGTGCTCGAGTAAAGATTAATAACGCGATAAATATATTCTTACTCGTGTATTTTATAATATTTCATTTTCGTGATTAATAACGATGATAATCAAAATGAATAACGGTCTAGCAAATCTTCGTAATGAACATTCATTTTAGATTAGGCAGATATTAGGAAGTTTTTAATAAAAATCGTTAATCATTTGTAACGATCGCGTAAAAGTGTAAGTAAGTAAGTACTCATTTTGATTATCACGATACAAGTGACAACGTTCCGATCTTCCTTAAAAGGTTTAGATCAGCTGAACCGACAATTTATCATTTACCTTTCACTCGTCGATGAATTGAAATTTTTTCAAGGGTAGTGAATGCATTGTTATCCGAATAAATTTTTATCAATTGTCAAAATTAGGCTACAATTACGTAATAAAAGTACCTACTCGGTGAAATTGTACATATTTTCCAGGTACAAGCTAGCCATGTTTTTTGTTCCAGGTGTTCCCGAATTGAATATTCCCGCTTTCGATCCGATACAGGCGAAAGAAGTGGTACTAAAACGAGGTGGTCCGACATTCGGATATAAACTTAAATTGAAAAATGTAATGGAGAGTGGATGGAGGTTATCAGATGTCACTAAATTCAAGTATGTTCCGATTACAGATATGGTATAGCTGCAAGTATCGTAATAATTAGGTAGATCAAAGGGTTTTTGTTTTTGGTATATACACATACTGTAAATGTACTGTACTACAAGGTAAACGTAACCGTGTTTGGTCAATAATAGCCGTGAAATTCACAGAGGGGTTGCTGATTGGCGACGATTGTTTTTTTCATGTGTGTGTATTTTTTTTTTTTCTATTCTTCTTTCAGGAGTAATTTAAAATTGAATACGGTGCAATTGACGCAGTACTTCCCCGATAAGTATTTAGAAGGAGAATACGAATTTGAAAGTTTAATTCTCAGTCCAAATTACAACAAGGGTCAATTCAATTTATCATTATGTAAGTATCTAGTATCCATCTCGTTGCAGATCGACTTTTATCTGACGGATTAAACAAATTGGGCTTGATGTAAGGTAATAGTGAAAAATATTTTTTTCCTTAAAAATCATTACGAATTCACCGAGGCCTTCAAACCAGATAGCTTATTTGAAAATACAACCAGATTTACTAGATTGTCGAATAAGTTGCCTACTTTCTAGTGGTAAGCACAAGCAGTCGAAGTAACCGCCAAGTACCACATACAATAGGTCTAGGTATCAACTTATAGTGTGATGTAATTTGCCAACAATCTTCGTGGTTAACCTTGCGTTCAATCGGTTTTGTTTCCTTAACCAATGATTGAAAAAAAAAAAAAAAAAAAAAAGGTAGCAAGTATCGGTTTAATTACTACACAGCCCGAGTTTGATGAGTCAACATATCTAGCCAGGTTGGAAATTTTCCCTTCATTTTTTTATTTCTCTATTTAGATCCAAAAATTTGAATGAAAAAAAAATTACGTAGCAGAATATTACGTAATATTTAAAAAAAAAAAAATAAACCATAAATTGTTGTTCACGGGTCAGTGGTCAACGTTTTTTTTAATGTGTAGTTTACACGTGTAGACTGTACTAGACCTATCTTCAGCTTTATAATTTAACTAGATTGTAGACGGTAAAAAATCATAGCTATTATTTACCATTTCCTGCGAATTATTCAACATACAGGTTGATTATTTGCTTATTATTAATTACAGACGAACTCAATCAAACCACAACGTTGAGTAAACCAAGAAATTCTAAGTCAATTAAAGTGAACGTCGATGTTCAAGAAATCGGCGATATGAAATTACACATCAGTAATTTACTAAGGGGTAGAACGCGAATGGGTGAGTGCCTCTGTAAAATTTTATATCTATGTTCAAAATAATACATCTAAACTAAATTTTTTATTCGTATACGACATATCTAGGATTCTACGCCTATTGCGTAAAGATTTAATAATTATTGCGCGCTTAATTTAAAACTAAAGCTACATGTTGATAAGCGTAACAACTCGAGCATCATCACATTTCTTTAATTCACAGCCATCTGCGGATAACCTGTAAACAAATTAAAAAATTATTACATATTGATGAATAAATCTCTAGATATTGAAAATTTTTCAGATAATTATTTAATCTTACACGTGGGTTTGAAAATTAGACCAAGGAAGACAGAATAGTTTCAACGTTTGATCTAAACCGTTTTTATTTTTATTTTTTTGAAAATTTTCAAGCCAGCGAATAAAAATTTGACTAAATTACTTCTTAACAATATGATAAAAATTTTAATGGCCGAACTCAAATTCACTTTAAAATTTGGCAAAATTTATTTTCAATTAAAGAATTTTGCAATAAGCATTCGGAGAATCAAAAACAAAATTTTGAAAATTTTTTATAAAAATAGAAAATACGTTGTTTCATTTAAAATGAGCTTCTGGATAAAATTTTTTAGCATTATCACCCTTTTCAAGGGTAATCCAAAAAAAATTATTACTTTATCATTTTTTCGTGATTTTGTAAAGAAATCAAAATCAATTTATAGCGTATTTTTTCTGGACTTATTCAAAGAGCTTAATTTTACGACATTAACCAGGATAATATGACCTATCCATCCACGACGGATCAGCGAAGGAGTATCAACAAAATTCGTTTACAGGTCCTAAAATATTGTTAAAATCATTTTTAACCATACCAAATATTTATTTTTTTTATTTGAAAAAAAAAAAAATCACTTGGCAATTGAGCTTAAGTAGGTGGTGGATTTAATATATGAGGACGATAACTTTGGATTAAAGTTCAGCAGTCTCCAAATTCAAAAGAGGAGGGCGGTGCTATAAAATTGAAAAAATTGTTCATTTTGAACCCAATCGACAAAGAATCCCCATAATTATTCAAAAATCAGCTTTCTATGTCAATTAGAAAAGGAGAGGCGAGGGTTTTTCTCCTTTTGACTTTGAAAAAATTGATTCCATATCTCCCTTCCAAATTGAGCTAAGTGGTTGAAATTCAGCAAAAGCAGTGGGCGTGTTATTTAGAGATTTTTACTTTTCAGCCCCGATACAATTCCTCACACGATCGAAAAAGTAATTGGTAGTTTTTGCGATGATTTTTGCAATTTTTCAAGTTTTTTCTGGCACATTCCATCTCTAATTCGATGAATTTTTGTATGCACAAGGTTCCTTTTAGGGAATAGACCGAAAGAAGTACTTCTTTGCACAGGGCTTTCTATTTTTCGAGTTTGTCTCTCCTAATAATTTTTTCCTAAATTAAGCTGTCAGTTTTTTTGAGCTATTAATGAAGTGTTTCTTTAGACCTCAGTAATGCTTGCTGGTAAAACTCTTGATAATAAAGAATAAAATTTTTCAAAAAAATAATCCATCGTAAAAGTTGGCTTTAAAATTATTCAGTAAAAATTTTACTCTTTTAAATTGGGTATTAAAAATATTTACTCGTATTTGTAATGCTAGAAAATGTAATGACTTTAAAAAATATTAGTATCAAGATAAATTACAGGGTAATTTACAATGCAAATGGTTCGTATTTTTTAGAAAGCTACTGTCCGCTCCGTATCCCACTAACTAAATTTGACCTTTACAAAGACGTTGGAAAATGAAAAATTGTAGGAAAAAATCTGAAATATCTCGAGCGTTTATTAACGTAGTTCGTGACATTTTTATTTTCCTCATAACATACCTATACCTATAATAATTACGCTTACGATTTTTTAAGTATACAATTACATCCCTTATGGTACAACGGTACATAGATATTTACTCGCGTTACGTAACTTGAAAAAATCTCTAAATACAAATTCACATTTAATTGAAGGTTTGTCTAATTGCAGTTTAATTACAAGTTACTTCTCGTAATTTTTTCCTTTTTTAAAAACACAAAATATGTTCGATAATTCGTTTTAAACAATAAGTAGAGATAGTATGTAGCTACAATATACGAACAAAAAAATAAGACAATTCATTAATTCCCGGCGGGTGTAGGGCGTAGGTATACAGGAATTTTATGCTCGAAATAAAGTCTGCCGCCAGTTGAGTAGAATTTTTGCCACATTATTTAGTAATTGCTGGTACAGCGGATTCAACAGCGTAGCCAAAAAGCTCTTGGTTACATCTTGAGGTGTAAATTCTTTACTGAATGCGGAGCACAGAGTGATCAACTTATAGTGTTCGCATCTCGTTAGAAACAGCTCGAGCGAGGAATTTTGTAACTTTTGGTCAGCGTATTTTTCAAAAAACACGTCTATCGCTTTATTCGTAACCAGTTTCAGAATCTTTTTCGTACAAATAGCCATTTTGCTTACGTAGGTATAAGAATAAGGTACGTTGATTTTGTAACAATGACGAAAACCGAGTGGAAGTTGCTAGACAGCGCGTTTACGTGTATTGCCAGACTTAAAAAAAAATGCTAAGTAAATTCCATAATAATAATAATGATAATAATAGTGTTTGTACTTTTTTTGTTTTGTTACAGAAAATTTACTCGATAGAATGATCAATTCGCCAGCTTGGAGACCAGGTTTTGTGGTTGTTAGGCCATTCGTAAATGAATTAGTCTCTACGGCTTTTACCGAAATTTATAATAAGGTTTTTAATAATTTCGATTTCGATAACATATTTCCTCCCACTTGAAATTATCTAAAAAATTTACAACGACTTTCAAAGTGATCTATCCGATGGTTCAACACCCATTTGTGCATTGTTTTTGCGCCATCGCGGCCATTCTTAAGTACATTGTAATGTAATAGGCATCTTCCTACATGACATGACATTCATTATACATATCATAAGTCATTACCATTTTAAAAACATCAACCGCCGAAATAACAGTTCTTCTTTGTATAATTTTTTTTTTTTTTTTCATATTCATATTCACGTACCTCTAGCTACCTACAAGAATATTTTTTATTATTAAAACATTTTGTTAAACTGGTTTTATTTGTGACAGCAAGAATTATGTGAATACCTAGTGGTGTAGATAGTGAAACGGAGTGTTTCAACCCCCGTTCATGGTCTACAGCGGGGTAAATCCTTCTAATATTCTGCTTTTCCACCACATCTCTTATGAAACTGTTTTTACGACAAATTATTCCAGTACTTTTTCATTTTACTCTAAATTTTCTACAACTTTTGTATTTAATATTTCTTCATATAAATTATAATTGAAGAGTTGGAGGGTTTATAATATTCTACAAGGAGCTCACATCCCTCCGATGTGATGTGGTGAAATCGATTTTCAAAATAAATTCCTCTCAAGCGACTCTGTAAAAACTTCCCTCCAAAATCTTTGACCATTTTCGCACACCTACTGCAGATGATTTTTAACATGTGGCTTTAATCGGGACGCAAATTTTCAAAATTTTGGCTAGCTTTAGGTGTTGTATAAATATACGACTGATATCACTTTCATTAACATTGCTTCATATTTTCCTGTTTTTTTTTGCACCTTTGAAACCCCACAAAATATATTTATTAATTTTCTGTTTTCTTTGAAATTTTTAATGATAAAAAAAGAACATCTGTGCAATGTAAAAATTTCTATGCCATTAAAGCCCTGTTATCAAGAATCAAATTTTCGCTTGTGCACCTCAATTAATCTAAAATGAGTGGATATGGGTGACCAAAAATTTTGTTAGAAAGATTTTACATCAAGAGTAACATTTTGGATCACTTTAAGAGAAATATGAGTTGAAAGCCAATTTCACCTCGTCATGTCAGAGGGATGTAAGCTCCTTGTGGAATTTCTTAAAACCTTCAACTCCTCAATTATAATTTATATGAAGAAATGTTAAGTACAAAAATCATAGGAAATTTAGAGTAAAACAAAAAAGTGGTGAACCTTCTATTGATGGAGGCCAGTAAAATCCGGAGAAAAATTACTTCTAATATTTTAAAATTCAAAAACGTAAACCAGACTGTAAGAGAAGATAAAATCTGGAAAAAATAAAAAAAATGCCGCCAATATTTATAAATTCAAAAGCGTAAAAGAAGACTGTAACCTGTAAGAGGCTACAAATACATATAATTATGAATCGTCTGTTCATTTTATTCATGTAGTGAGCAAAAGACGTCTTGTTTACAATGCGGTATAACGAATATTATCCCTACTACTATATCTTGTAGAAGTGTAGATAGTGGGAATGCGCTGAGTGGTGGAAACAAGTTGGTGTAAGCATTTGTCGATTTGTGTGTGTACCAATAAATGGTTCAACACTACGCAAACATAAGTTTGATCAATACAACAACCAATTTTTCTATTATTTTATAGAACACCTAATGAAATCCTGAACATATTAAAATAAATCATGCTTAATAATTTTGGTACTTTAATTAATAATATGTACCTAGTATTTAATAAAATTTGAACAGAAGCGAAATTGATTCTGTAGGTACTGGCGAGTGTTGGTGGAAACGAAAGTGAGAATGCGCCAAGTGGAGGATACACGTTTGTTTAAGCATTTGTCTAATTGCTTATGTACTATTTTCAATATTTCTTTGGCTTACACTTAATTTTGCCTCACATCACACCACTGATGTAGGCAGTTAGTATGTTGTTCAGAAAGCTGTTCTTAACATAGTTATTCACAAAAGAATTTTTATTTCGAATTTTTTCCCACTTCTGTTTATTCTTAGTGTAGATTTACTGCATCGAAGTATGAGAGCGTTACCGTCGTTCTATGAGACTTTTTAATAAGCGGATAGATTTAAATTTTTAATACTGTCTCTGGAAGAAGATGAAAAGTTTTTTCAATTTTTTACAAAAACATTAAGAGTTATAAAAAAATCCATAGAAGGAAATTTTCAGCCCAAAATACTTCCCATGAATTTAAAGAAAATGAATTATCGCAGTACTGCAACCCATGACAAAAAATTATGTTCTCATTTAAATCGGTTTTTACATGATTCAAACAAAAATTCTTTGGGTGAAAATTTACTTTCTTTGTCCCAGCAGAAGATGCGATTTTAAAATTTTGCATTAATTAGCTTTTCAAATACCTAATTAATGAAATGACAGTAGCTCTTTCATATCAGGTTTGGGTTCTAATATACCTTTCTTAGATTTTCATAAAATTCTTAGAGGAGGTAGTTCTCATTTCGAGCCATAATACCACTAAAAAAGATTTCATACCCCGGCCTGAAGTGTAATGGTGAAAAAAAACAAAATTACAAACCCTGTGGATTATTTCAAAAACAAAACGTGATTTTTCTCCCTTTTATACTTCTAAAATTAACACATAATTATCATTTTCGTTCGATTAAAGAAGAAGTCATTAACGCCAGAAAATATTTTTGGTACATAATAAAAGCTTATTCAAATTTACTACCTACCTACACCAACCGATTATCATTATCATCACATGACGGTCAGTCGTCGAAAAATTTCAAGGACCGAGTATAAAAATAAGTATATTCCAACCATTATGATCGGTATTTGGTGAATCGAGGAATTTTTTATTCTAGCTAAATGTCGACGCCGAGAATCAGTAACATGATAATGTCTTTGGAAAAGTAGCAGATAATTCTGGCATAGTAACTCAGCCAAAGGAGATCTACTCTTAATAAAATTCAATCTGACCTTAACATTTTAATTTCAATGCCGCGTATCGATCGAAAGATACAATCTCACGCGGTGCGGTGCCCTCTTTGTCTGTACATTAAGCCGAAGCTTATCGATAAAGAGAAACCCAATGGTAGGTATCAGAATATGAAACGATTAAAACATCCTGAGTTAATATGAAACAATGAACTTGATATCTGATGTAATAAGTACAGCTCGGGTACGTAAAATAAACTCATCTCAGGTACCTAGTGCCTACCTCTATATCTTACATTGTACTTATACGTACATATTATTGCTATACTGACGAGTTTACCAACAGACCATATCGGTAATTTCGTAGCAATGAGGAAATGTACGTTACTGGATTTTTTAAGTTATGCATCCGTGAGAATCTGACGGCAATTCTCCCATGACCTTCAATTCCCGAACAAATAATTGCGTTAAAAAAATGATTTTTTTTATTGCATCCTGTTCTCGAGTTGAAATACATTTTTGACGCCTGGCTTTAAAAAAAATTATGTACCTGCAAGTAAGGTCGTTTTATTACACATACTCTGAATTGATACTTCAGCATGAAAAAAAAAAACCACTGCCCACTGTCAAGTCTTTTGATAAAACCTGGAATACACGGTCGTATAGATTTACTTACTATTTACTGCTTATTTTTTCCCCCTTTTTTAATCTATACCAATACCATAAACGTATGAAAGTCTAATGTTACAGTCCTTGAACTAGAAAAATTCGATAAGTCCATGTTTATTAGAAACTGGTTTGTGTTGTAGCGTTTGAAATGCAAAAAAAATCAATCGTTCGCCTTGAAATTGCAGTTGAAATCAAATGTTCGAATCTACGGTAACTATACATAAGACTGATAACGTGTTGATATCCTTACCGACGCCCGATTGTACCAGTCTACAATTGTGCATGGATATTATTTTTTTTTTTCGTCTACGTAGAAAATTCTACTCTCCAGGAAGGTCATTAATTATGAGTAGTATCTATTTCTACCTTGTCTACGTGGTATAGATTTTTGAAGGAAGTAGAATTAGAAGCCGGGTAAATACGTGAACGAATATCGTTTATCAACCTTTTAAAGCAGACTACTGCAGTTCAACTATTCATACAGTGGAAAATTAAGAATTTTCTCTCTTGGTTACTTCCTGATACACAAAGGATATTCACTCTTCCAAATTTTAAACATAATTTCCCATGTGCTGCTCTACCAACTATGCCCACAACAGTGAGTCGTTTTGAAGATGTTTAAAGAAATCGAAACGCAATAATCCAGAATCTCAAACTGCTTTGTGTTTTCAAGTTAGGTGTATAATTGAAGGCCATAATAGTCGCAAAATGGCTCAAATTAAAATAATGAAAATTTTTAATCAACCGAAATGCCTCGTTAGAAAAAAAAAAGTAGAAAAATTGAAATTAAAATTCTGATGAAGTTTTTACCAAAAATATTCTTCAACTTGGAATCTTCCTGTTTAATGATTTTACTATTCATATTTTCACCAGTTATACCTATCTGGTTCAGTGTCATATTTAGGCCGAAATTTTCGGATTCGAACTCCCCCCCCCCTCCTATTGGGGGTTAGAAAAATCGAGAATTGCTGATATCTATCTTATATTGTCCCAAAATTGAAAACTGAAACCTTAAAAATATTTTATTTTTTACCTTAAAACTTTGAAAAATGCACTTTTAATGGTTAAAAATCATATTTTTTCAAAATTTTACCCCCCTTATACTTATTACTTATTACATTTTTGGAAGTTCAGACCCAGAAAGACAGCTTTTTGTACAATAGTTATTTCACAAAAAAAAAAATTATGTCACCCCAGCACTCAGAAAAATTTTGAACCCGCCTCTCCTCCCACATGAGACATTTATAGATACCCCAATGATCTAATTCATAAAGGGTAATTTTTACTCCTACTCTTTTCTTAAGCAGGATATGGAAAGCTATATAAAAATCAAAGCCTTTGCAAAAGAGGTTCTCAAGGAAGGTAATTCTTTACTCCATAGTCTCTATCCCAAGCCTACTCTTCGTACACTTATAAGAATTTCTGTGCAGTATTAAGCAAAAGAGTCTTATTGCTGATTTTTTTGGGTGTATGGATACGTTTGAATCCCATAAAGCTGAGGAAACTCAATTCGACCCTTCTTTCTGTATGATTCTACAAGTTTTAGTTATTCAAGTACCTGCTCAAATTACCTCATTTTCAAGTGTTTGAATCTATTTTTAAACAGAAAATTCAGCTCTTTTACTTTTCAAGTTTTATGACATTAATGGTGTGCTACTTAATGTTTTCATTATTTTGTAATTCCTAGACGTTGGAGCATATTTCAATTTTATCAAACTCTAAATTCTAGTTTTCTAAAATCCGTACAGCATTTCAATTAATAGTCAAAACCTCGAAATAAGCCAACAAATAAGAAACTACCCGAGTAGAATCGAAAGAAAAAAAAAAATAGAAAAATGAAATAGGAAAACTTACCAATTAACCGGAGACCGAGCAAAAATAGGCGATAAAAATTCTCCATTCGGGCTCCATTATTGATTGGTTTTGAATGATAATATTGATTACAAATAACAGTTACAATACAATTTTATGTAGTATATAATACAAAAAAAAACGTGCAGGTAAATCTCACAGTACGGTCGTACACGCGTACCTACTGATATTTTCGTAAAACTGATAAAGTTCTAATGAAATTAAAAGCACTACTCTGCAACGGGAAGTAAACAAATTACTCACCAAGGAGTTTCAGTGCAGAGTAACTTGTTGACCCTGATATACGCACAACGCGAACTCGCTTACGAAAAGAAAAATTGAAATAAAACTACCTACGTAGGTATAGGTATTTTTAAAACGATTATTCGATGAGAGATCATAACTCGAGCAGATATTTTGTCGCGCACTGCGTCGCAATGCACCTAAACTCGGTTCATTGAACTTGATTGTTATGTAAGTAGAACTTTTCTCGGTTGTCGGACATTTTTCGGAAGACGAATACGATTTAGCTGTGTGTAACTTTGTTAATTTGTCACATTAGCGCCAGCGCCACCTGCAGGTTTGAAAATCACCGCAGTTAGCATGTAATCCGTATAGGTATAATATTTCCGCTCGCTCTTCTCACACGTTTTCACCTAGGTCAGTTTCCATTTTGTTGGTTTGCATACGGTTAAATTTAACGTCGGGTGCGAATAGATATTTATAAAATGGGTTGGTGACCGATTGAAATATCGTACGAATATTAATTAGAGTTTAAAATCAACATCTATCCTACTTAGACGCGTATGTGTACTACCTATCAGATCTACTACCGGGTTAATTTTTTCTAACTGGACAGACCGATTCATTAGGCCTATATGTATTTTCAGAATACACTAGCTTTTCTAATTGAAAGAAATTTTGGATTAGGAATTTGGTATAGTCGGATGAAGATCAAAATCGCTCAAATTTAGCCAGAGAGCTGAGATTTGTGGTACTTTAGATACATACCAGACGGGATGACCTTGGGTCAAAATTCAAATGCATCCAAATTTGAAGGAAGAAGTTCAGAGGGGTAAAAAATTAAAAGATTATATTGCATAAAATATCCAAACATCAACCTCCTGCATATTAAAAGGGAAGATGTGGTGATTTCCCCCTTTCGACCCTGAAAAAAGACTGTTCTACGCATATCTCTGCACAAAATCGAGCTAGGGTTTGAAATTTGTCATATACATTTTGTAACGGTCTTAGGCAAACCTTTTTTGATATTAAGTCAATTCATCTTGTTTATAAAAGCGATTTATCTGTAAAATTTTTTAAAATAATTGAAAATCATCGAAAATTGAATGAAAAATTGAAAAAAATATTAAAAAAAAACCTATCAAAAATCATGAAAACAATGTTAAAAATTAGGTGAAAATTCACCTTAAAATCAGAAAAAAATTACCAAAACTCAGATAAAAATAGCTTAAAATGGGTAAAAAAGTGCAGAAAATTCGTCAAAAATCATAAAAAATTGGAAAAATTGTCCTAAATTATGAAAAAAAACTGTTGAAAATCATCGAAAATTTAAAAAAAATTGATAAGAATGGGTGAAAGGTGCAAAAATTGAATCAAAAACCATGAAAAAAATGTTGAAAATTGGGTAAAAATTGGCTAATAATATGAAGAATTCGTTAAAAATTATTAAAAAATGGTTAAATTTGATAAAAGCGGTAAATAAAGAAAAATGTTTAAATATGATTGGAAATCAAATCGTTAAAAATCGCCAAAAAATGGTTAAGAGGTGCAGAAAATTGATCTAAAACATGAAAAAATAAGTGGAAATGGATCTAAATTATGACAAAAATTGGTAAAAAGTGTAGAAAATTGATTGAAAACTATGGAAAAACGTTTAAATGGGTGAAAATTGACCTAAATCATGAAAAAAAATCGTTAAAAATCACTGAAAATGGGTAAAATTCACCAAAAGTGGTAGAAAAATAGGTGAAAATTGCGCTAAATTGTGAGAAAAATCGTGAAAATCATCGAAAGTTTTGTGAAAATTTGATAAAAATGTCAAAAAATTGATAAAAAATAGATGAAAAATGTTGAAAATTGGGTGAAAATTAACCATTTTTCTTCCAGGAAAAAATTGTAGATCATGGATATGTAATGCTGAAAACCGATTGGTAAGTTCACAATTCTTCTTTTTTTTTTTTTTTTTTTCTTTGATAACTCAGACATTTCAACATTAAGTCCAAAATCAGCCATATTCATCTTTCACTCTGTTTTATTTAACTTTCCCATCCTCAAGATATATCTATGTTAACATTTTAACATAAAATCCAAAAATCCAAAATATCACACCGAAAACAAAACGCTTTCACAGACCCCTAGCCTTAAGACATATCCATGTCAAAATTCGTTGAAAATCATTGGAAATTGGGTAAAAATTTAATAAAAGTGGGTAAAAAGGGTGGAAGATTGATCGAAAATCGCGAAAATATATTGAAAATGGCTAAATTTTGAAAACATGAAAATCAATGATAATGTCAGCTTTATTACACCTTCAACTTTCGTATAAGCAGTACTTGCTCTATCCCTGCAATTATTTAAAATAAAAGGGAAAAAGATATTTAAATTTCAATATAAGTTTAAAATAATTATAAATATAATTATATCTTTAATTAAAGAATATGGATTTAAATTAATTAAATCTGTATTATTATTTAATCCTATCTTCAATTATCAAACACACATAAGTTTTGAAATTGCAACAGGAATTCAATAACCAAATATCAATTCATAAAATCAACTATTACACTTTCCTTCACTTACTTTTTCATTTTATTCTTTTTTTTTCTAGTAAAGTAAAAATTATAAAATGAGTATTGAGCTAGCTTCTTTAGTAAAACTCATACTAAAGTCTGAAACACGCATCAGATTAGACACTCTAACATGAAATACAAAAATCAACCATTTATTATTTTTATTTTTCATCAGAATTAATCTTCGTTTCTGAAAAAACAGTTGCCGACGTTACGTTTAATGTTGATTTTTTCTTTCTCAACTCATAACCTACATCTTTAAATTAAACAGATTATTTAAAACTTCACTTTTTAAAATTCCTTGCCCTTGAGAAATTTGACGGGAAATCAGTGTGAGTGGCAACCAGAAAAAAGTGTTTCACAAAAACGTAAATATTTTCCAGAAAGGCCGCCAGCTCGAAAATATATGTACGTCGAAAAAAATTGCCATGACCTTCTTACTTTCATAACTACGGTGATTTAAAAATTTCGCTGTTTACTCCCTTTCCCTATTTGCGCTGAAAAATACCAAAATAAATGATTTAGATAGGCCTCTGCTTCCAATCCACATCAGTATGGATTTCAAAACTTCACTTCGAACACGCTATAAAATGGATATTTTTTTGCAGAAAAACGTGTTTTTTTGTTGTTGTGGCAGAGGGGGAGGAGGGTTAAAGCTAAGGAGACGATTTATGCGCTAAAATTAATGTTTTAGGGAAATCTAACAATATTTTATAATTTCTTCTTGATTTTTTATCAACTGACGCCTAATATATCAGATTTATTTCATACTATAACTGAAACTGAAACTCTCATCCAACATTATATCATAAATATCAACCCACCATGGCTCGATTTTGCCCTCAAAATAGACTACTCACAAACTGAATTCATCAAATCCGATACTGACTCTACCGTAGTCACTTCCCTTTTTAATGAACTCCTAAACAAATACGCAAATCACCAATTCCTCTTCACTTATG